>JACEGR010006199.1:0-63680 GCA_014170235.1 Listronotus bonariensis
AATAAAAATATTTATTTACCACTTTAAACAATAATTACATGATCTAAATAATGAGCAACAAAGGCAAATAAATAAAAATCCCACAAAGAATATTTTCGCGCGTGGGAGTCTCATAAATTTACGGTTATATTACCCAACAATTACCAAAAAAAAATATAATAATAAAACAGACAGTATATAAACAAAAATAAACTAGACATATACCTAAAATAACTAAAATATATCTAATACATGTATGCTATATAAATAAAACTAATAACTTAAATTATATCTATAAAAGTTATTACACATACATTAAAGGCAATCACAAGCTTAAAAAGAAGAAACCAAATCAAAACAAAAATGGGAGAAATCTATAAACTAAGCAATCATGACACTGGGGACATCAACACACTACAAAGTCAGAGTTCTATCATGTATTCATTTTTCATATTCAAAAAACAATGAATTGCATGTCTTGGCTTATCCATAAGCCATTGTTTAATTTTTTTCTTGAACAGATGTACTCTTTTAATATCTATATTTTTAATTTCTTTGGGCAATAAATTGTACAGTTTTGGTCCTAGATAAATATGGCATCTTTTACCTATTGCCTTTTCTACTTTCGGAAGCCTAGTCGCACTTTGTCTGTATCTGGTGTTATACTCGTGAGTGATAGATAACAAGGTTTCCTTTTCTTTATGCTGTCTAATTAACAAAAAGAGACAAAAGAGCTGGTGTATGTCCAAAATTTTAGTAAGATTATATAGTTCATCACTGGGAAAGAGTTTGGGCTTCTTATAAATAATTTTTAAAATCCATTTTTGAATAACCTCCAAATTTCGTAAATAATTATTTGTGGCTGCCCCCACGCGATAATGCCATAAGTCAAGTGCGACTCCACTAATGCGAAATATAGAATTCTTAATTGCGGAACCGTAAGTATTCTTGATAAATATTTAAATTTATGTAACATTCCCCGGATCTTCTTAACTGTTTTATTAATATGTACATCCCATCTCAGATGGCTGTCTATATAAACACCCAAGTATTTTATGCTCGTTGTCATATCCATCTTAAAATTTAAACAATTGGTTTTAAAATCAATTTGTGAATAAGCTGGCAAATCTTTCGCATAAGAGGAAAATGGGACATAATAAGTCTTGCTTAAGTTAATGGTTAGGAGTTTTGAATCAAACCATTCCACTATTTTTACAAAATCTGTTTTTACTTGTTCTTTGAGGGCATTCCACGAGGTATTTTGATAAAAAATTGCAGTGTCATCCGCAAAGCTAACTATGCTTCCACTAGTTTCCAAATCATACATATCATTTATATAAATATTAAAAAGTAGGGGGCCCAATACAGTTCCTTGCGGGACGCCAAATTTAGATGTTTTTGTGGTACTATAAGCACTACCAATTTTAACACATTGTTCACGATCTGCTAAGTAGCTTTGAAATAGCTCATACTGTTTGCCCCTAACACCAATGTCCCTCAATGAATTTAAAAGTTGTTGGTGATCAACCGTGTCAAATGCCTTCGCCAGATCAACAAAGACGCAGAGTGAATTAAGTTTTTCATCTAAAGCTTTGTTAATCATCCCCGTTAGTCTGGCGACGGCATCCGCAGTCGACTTTCCTTTCCTAAAGCCATATTGTTTTAATGACAATATTTTAAACTTCTCTAAATAGGCACTCAATCTTTGACTCAAAATTTTTTCAAATATTTTGGCCACCGTGGAAATCAAACAGATCGGCCTATAGTTGGTGACGTCCAGTGCGTCTCCACTTTTATATATTGGCGTGATTACTGCACTCTTAAAATGAGATGGACAATCACCGGTTTCAAATATTTTATTAATTATATAAACAAGAGGCTCTACTATGGTGTGAGAGATGCTTTTTAGTGTTTCAGCCCGTATATTGTCAATTCCCGGTGTTTTGTTATTTTTAAGTTCGTGAATAGTTTTATTAACTTCGTGTTCGTTAGTTTCTAATAAAACAAAAGAATTGTTATTAACACTTCCTTTTCTCCCAAAATTTGTGCGTCCAGTTCTAGATAAAATTTTATTGGCCAGTTTTTCTTCCTACTGTGCTAAAAAATTCACAAAATTTATTAGCTATGGTTTCTTGATCTTTTGAGGTACCATTTTCAGTTTTAATTTCAACAATTTCTTTCCCTTTCGTTTTATCATTGGTTAGGTTTTTCACACATCTCCACAGGTTTGACGAATTAGTTTGACTTTCATTAATTTGTGCTTGATAGTAATTTGACTTTGCCCTGCTAATCAAAAGAGTAACATAATTACGGTAATTCTTAAATTTATTTATATTGTCTACAGTTGGATTTTTTTCATTTCCAAATATATTTTATTCTTGTTGTTAATTGACTTAACGAGTCCTTGACTTATCCAGGCTTTTCGCTTTATCTCATTGTGTCTTTGTTTTATTATATTTGTACTGTTGTGCACATGTTCTTTAAGAATATTAATAAACGTGTTTGTGCTTTCTTCTACATTTGGCTTTAGGTAAACTTCAATCCAGCTTTCTCCTTCCAAGCTACGGGTCAACCCTTTTGTGTCGATAAAAGTTTTCGTCTTTCTTTCTTCAGGCTGTGTTTGTTTATAATCTAATAGTACAATCTGACCAGCAAGTGAGTAATGATCTGTAATAGTTGTTTTTATAACTGCCGAAACAATATCATGCTTCACAACTTTATTTGACTTTAGAAATAAATGATCAATACATGTTTCGGAATTGGCCTGCTTTCTAGTGTACGTATTAATAGCTGAAACAAAACCCTGCTCTGCGAGAACATTAAGATAATCACTGATCCTTGAATCTGCACCCATAATATCAATATTCATATCCCCAATTAGGATGTGAAAATCCACAGCTCGAGAACAATGGGTTAAGTAGCTATCTAGTTCAGAGTTAAATTCTGCGATGTTTGTGGAGGGAGGTCTATAGATCGCTGTTATCATAATTTTAGTTTTTTGTTGGATAATGGTAACTTGTATTAGTTTAATATCAGCAACGTTAACCACTTTATGTGAATAAAAATATTGTCCCTGACGTATACGACCACCCCATCATTTTTATTAACGTTGCCTTCATTATAGAGAATATCATATCCATCCAATTTATACAACAGCCTATCCTCAATTTTCCACGTTTCTGTTAAAACTATAACATCAAAAACCTCTTTCATGGATGTAAGATTAACCCTCAGCTCATCTAAATTCTTGTTTATGCTTCTTATGTTGTTGTGAAAGACGTTAAATGTGCAAGCCATATTATTTTTTTTAATAATATTATAATATTCAGCAAGATCGGCCACCGTATGTGTATTAACCTCCCCAGCGTCGTAGTCTCTCACAAATGTATTCATTTTTTATACAAACTAAAAGTAGTAAACAAATAAAGAGTAATCGGTATTAAAAATATATATGTATGTATTTACGATAATATCATTTTTTAAATAAAATTAAAATTTCACATAATAAAAAAAAACAAAATGTTTACTTAAATCTATAAAAAAAAACAAACCTAAACAAGTACCTGCAAACAAACACTATGTGCATCAAAAAAATACAATATAAAGATAAAAAATTTTAAAATTTAAACAGTAGATAAAAAGTATCAATTCATCAAAACACCCATCTTCAATTATAAAAAAATATATGTACACTGTTAAAAATATTAAAAAAAAAAAATAAAATAGATAAAAGTCAGTCTGTTTGTAACAATTAATTATTTGGGAGCTAAAGAAATATATCTATTATGTACACTGTTAAAGTATTAAAAAATATATAGAAAAAAAAACAGTCCTTATAAACCGCTATTTATGATTAAAAATACTATATATACACTATTAAAAACGCTAAAAAAAAGAAAAAAGCGTGGTATTTTATTTTTGTTTTTGTTGAGATCGTGTTGTGTAGTTATTCTTTTCGAGACCGCACCAAGTTCTTTTGAAGGGGTTTGATCCAGTTTTCGCTTAGTACCCGAATCTGAATTTATGTTTATTGTATTAGCCCCAATTTTAGTGTTAGCGTTTATTCTTAAGTCAGGTCCTTTATCGATATTTGAGCTTTTGTCTTGATCTACTGTTTCTTCACTTTGTATAGTTGGTGTAGAAGGTTCACTATATACAGTTCTAGCGGGCGGAGGAGTATAGTAACCGGGGGCACTTGTATCTTCGTGTTCAACAAAGTCTTTGTGGGTGTAAGTAATACCATCTACCACAAGTTTGTCTCCCCTTATGCTAGCAATTCTGTTGTTGGCTTTAGCTTCCTTTAACTTTTCCACTAGAAGTTTACGCTTTTGTCTATCTTCAGTTGTCAGGTCCTCATTAATAAATATTTTGGTTCCCTTTAGTTCAGCCCTCTTTTGAAGAATCTCTCGTTTTCTTAAATAAGTTAATAATTCTATTAAGACGGGTCTAGATTTTTCACTCTTTTTCCCCAGACGAAAACAATTTGATATTTCTCCTGACTGTAAATTAACGCCGAGTTTGTTATTTATTACATCAAGAACTTTATCAATGGTGTCCTGAACGGATTCTTCCTGGTTTTCAGGAATTCCATAAAATATTAAATTATTTCTTTTTAATTGCCGCTCAGAATTTAGGAGTCTCCTCTTAACTTCCACTCCTTCCGAATGTAATTGTTGAATTTCTTGTTCTATTCCCCGTATCTTGTCGTTAATTTGTGTCTTGACTTCCATTAATTCGTGCTTAACATCATCGATTTTCTGAGTGATACTCTGATTACCATTCTGTACTAAGTTAAAGAGGTCATCAATTGATCTTGCCATAATACATTGATAAGAAGCGAAAGAAGAAAGAAATACTTAAGTAAGTCTGTATCATAAATGCAAAAATTATCACCATGACAACATCGCAAAGTCTCGAACAAGGTTTCACGTCCTCTATTGGTCAGATGGGCGGAGTTATAACCTGTTTTCTACGGATGACAGTACTAATTTAAATGGCGGGAAAATATTGATTGGTTTCTAATACGTATTTCAATGAGAATCTTTGGTATTATTATGTTTTTTTTTTTGGATATCTTGAAAAAACAAATGTAATCTCTAACCTGGTATAGTTTATTTCATTTTTCTAAGCATATAACTACACAATAACAACAGTAGATGCAGAGCACAAACCACTAGCTTGGCACAACGTTGCCCTTAATTTGTAAAATCTGTAATACAGTAAACTCTCCCTTACACAAAAAAATATATACCTTTTAAGAATTGCTCTGAGTAACTGTTTATGAAATATATGGGTTTTAGTTGTTTAATGCAGCCAAAAATTTTATAGGTATTACATTGTAATAAATACTTGTATTAAACACCTAAACGCAAATATATTGAAAAATCACTCGGGGCAATTCTTAAAAAGCATACCTTTCAATACAAATCATAGGAAAGTTTACTGTTTCACTTAGATGGTACATACAGGATAGAACAACAATGTTGCGGCGTTTTTAAGAAATTCTTGGTAGGGTGGGCGGCGTCTTCTAGTTAGAACGTAAAAATTATTATCGGATAGAATTTTTCATGTCAAAAAACTTCTACATACCCAATTTTTAAATAATATGTAAAACAAATAAAAAATTATTGAAATAAATGAGAAACATTTTTTCACCCTGTCACCCTGTATCTATCTTATTATGGACATAGGTATATTTGGTTGTTAAGGAATCTATCGGTTCTTTGTGTACCATTAATTAGTGGAAGCCCTGTACCAATAATTTCTATTATTTTAGAATTTATCAAATGTTATGTTTTTAGAAGCAATTTGGATTTTGAATTGAACTTTAGTATACTTGGTGTCACAAGATGTTCTTACCGACCTTATTTTTTCCGTACTTTTTAAGATAATCTTTTAAATGTTTAATGTTATATATAAGCATGAAACATCATTTTCATAACCTTTTTTTCTATATTTACATACTTTATAAACAAATACTTTTTTCTATGATTTTTTTCTAAAATGCTGGCTTACTACCACTTCACATACATAAGAAAATTTAAATTTTAATGTAATTTTTACACTTAAATCTATAAATGTTATCAATAATAACTTAAAAATTGCTTAGTTTGAATATCCAAACATTTAAATACATAAATTTACTTTTTAACTTTGTAGTAAAAAATATTGATTTTATTTGTATTTTTACAAGTTAGGTTAAGTTAGTCCTTGAAAAAGTCGTACTATTTTTTTCTAGTATATAGTATAAATTTTTGCTTCCTACAATATTATTTAGGTTTACGCTAATGTAGTAATTGTCTACATGTAGGTATAAAAATGCACAAATATCTGTAAAATAATGAGACACAGTGTAATGAATCAAATGAGGTAAGATAGTGTTAAAAAAATTATTAATCGATCTGCTCTCCATATCCCCCTAAAATCGCTCTGTGGCCAATCACGAACGTATTATTTTACAGCAGGTGTTTGTGGTTAGCACGTAACACCTGCAGACTAGTTTTATATAAATACTATTTAGTTGTATGCAGATCTCGATCTGAAAACATATTTTTAATATATTAAGTTAAATTTTCTCAGGCAGTATTATAAAATTGCCCATTTCGTATATATCCCTGATTGTGCATTTTCTATAAAAAGATAAAACTTCAAAAGTATTTGTATTTTAATATAGTTTTTAACAAAAGTTAATACCAATTACCCCTTAGAGAAACCGAAAATAAGTATAAGAAATATAAACTTTTATTCCTTCATTTTAAAAAGATTAGAAGTGGTAGACGTTCATGTTAAAAAGTCTAAAATAATTACATCGGCTTAAAGGTAAAACTCACGGATAGTACAGAAAATTGGGCATTTTGCCTGGCAATTTTTGGCCCTGTATGGATTGACTTGAAATTTTAACAGAAGATGCGAAATACCCCAAGGAACAAAATCTATATCAAACCGATAGCGCCAAAATCCTGGGTGTGGTTGTCACCCCCTCCCCCCCTAGTGGATGGAAACTGTTTATTACATCAATAACAACAGAAATCGATTGAAAAAGTGATTCTAAACAAAAAATGTTCTTTATATTTTTTCGGAAAACCTATACTATTTTAGTGGGTTTTTAAATTCTCTTTCTTATGACCTATTACAAGATATAGTTTAATTTTTACATGTTTTAATATATATTAAAAAAAAATAGTATAGAATTTTAAAATAAAATAGGGTGTGTTTCCATTTAAAATGTTGGGAAAACTTTTAATTTTTTCTATTAATTTCAATAAAAATCAAAGTTGGGACATGCAAGTGATTTGTTAAAGAAAATGGAATATATTAATACCTGTGAATGTAAAATAGGTCACTTTTTTATTATCCACAGCCCCATTAGAAAATTTCACGCACATGGTAGATAATTTGGTCAAAGTATACATACATATAAATAATTTATTAAAGACATTATAAGACTTTTTAACATGCCGAATAAACTTGCTGATATACATTATTTTTCTATTTTTTCTGTTTAAATGTAAAAAGAAAAGACGCAACTAAAATGCACTTAAACAAAAACAAAAATTAAGCGGTTTTTAAAAGTTTTCAGCTTTTTTGGTTTTTATGCTTTTTAGATGCGGTTTATTCTATTTAAATGTTTTCAGAAACGAGAAATACGTACTTTTATATTAAAAAGTGTTGCCTTGCAGTAGCGGACATAATAAATAACCACAAAGCAGAAAAAGGTACAATAAAATGGAAATTTTTAAGTTATTTGAAATTAAAATTTGGGCTACGGTTTGATGCAAGAATAAAAAAGAGTTTATTAAGACAATATTTATTCAACAGTTATAGGGCTAAGAAATAAAAGGCCGGGGGCGAATATTAAACAAAAGAATTGTTATGTTATTATATTTAATATACAATAAATTCCAATTAAAACTAGCCACCCCGTAAAATTTTGTTATTTGTACCCTTATCAAAAATCCTAAAAAAATATTTTTGTTTTTGTATGGGGTACACAATTTTCTGTTACAATTCGTTCGTTCAGGGATGATATCCCCATCTCACAGTAATAGGTTAAAAATTTCCAATTCGAAGCGAAAAGCGGAGTCAAGTGATAAAATTATCTCTTTAATAGTTTTTGTGTTTTATAAGATCGGTTTAATATCGAGAAAAATTGCCTTTGGTGGCCTACTGCTAGAGCTTTTTTAGTATATAAAATATTAAAATAATTTTTATTATATTATATATATTATAATTAAATTTCGAGTACAATAAATAATTATTGTTTTTGAGCATTTAAGACTTTTTAACATTTAACTTTTAAAAATAATTAATTTTAAATTTTTATGTAAACAAAGGTTAAAAAGTTAAACTTCACACCAAGGAATCTTAGAAAACTAGATGTTTTGGAAAAGAAAAGAAAAAAACACCAATTTTTTGACATTTTTTATTATACTCTAAAGTGACCACATTTTCAATAATGAAAATCGGCACAAGTCAAATAAGATGTTTTTTTTTGTTGTTTGCCCCAAATTTTTAAAGGACAAAAAAGGTCCCCACCTTTAAAATGTTTCAATAGGAAATTATCTCTTATCCTCCAAGGTCCTTACCTCCGCAGAAATAAACCCTCTCTCCTCAACTCAGTATTATAGTCATACATTGTGTTACTTTTGTTTAAAAATTATTATTATTTATTAATATTAAAGTTTTAAAGAATTTTTAAATATTTTTAAAAAAGTTTAAAAACGTTTTTAAATGTAAAAGTTGGATTACAAGTATACATATGTCCCATGATGGGTGTTACAAGATGACAAATAAAACGAACATATTTAAATTTTAAATAGGCATTTTTAGAAAACTAGTAATATACAGGTCGTGTATATCAAAAAGTAAGAAAATGAGCTGAAGTAAAGTACTTTAATTTTTAAAAATAGAACAAAATTCTTGTAGAGAATTAAATTTTATGTTTAAATTTAAAGCTACAACAATAAACAGAAAAGTTGTTGGCATTTTTTACAGTTTAAATTAAGAAATAATTACCAGGACTAAAAAACCAAAATTTAAAATAAATTTCAAATATTTTAAAGATTTTGATTATATTTACTCCGCCGTGTCGAGTATTATATGTTATGCATTATAAGTATTAATGCGTAACATGTAAAAAAATGACAAAAGCATTTTTTTGTCTTTAATGCTTTAACTACAAATTTTAACGTGAACTTAAATTGTTTACAACATTTACTTATACATTTTTGTTCTATTATTAAAAATAAAAATACTTTAATCTAGGTCATTTTTCATATTTTTAGTTATAACTTGCCCTGTATCGAACTATTTTTGTAAAAGATGAAAATTAAATACCAAAAACTCAGTTTTATTTTCCTTCTCTCAAAAATTTTTAAGATCAGGGTAAAATTGCATAAGTTGTAGTTTTTTCTAAAACCTATAGACCTCTGTATTTAACTTTTTTGGTAGGGTTTATTGCTTAGCTTGTTATTGCGAAAACACATTTTTACATTTAAAAACCTCCCCCTTTTACCCTTAAACGGATTATTTTGGTCCGGAATTGTTTTTCTTACATCGTTATGATACACTTAACAAAAAGTATACCAATAGTTTGCGGTAAGGCATCTTTATTTTGCAATTGGGTATTCCGCCTGGACTATAGGTATATAGGGTAAATTTTTGCGGAAGGTACTAAACCAATTTTAAAAAGTAAAAACAAATAATAAAGAAGCAATTTAAAGTCTTTTAGGATAAGAATCATCCAACATACAAGTAAATTTTAATATAAAAATGTGTCCCCCTAAAAATAAAAATTGACCTGTTACACGTTTTTTTTATAGATGTACAAATAATGGAAATATAAGGTGACTTGATTAATTTGGAATGCACTTTATTTTCTTCCTTGCATTAAAAACATTGTAAAAACAAACTTATTTATTTTTATGTTTTTATGTCAATTCTAAAGGAAAGAAAAAATAAATAAAAAACCTAATAGAAAATGCCCCCAGTCTTGATATTATAGGTTTCAACAGAAATAGCTTAAATCAAAAATAAATAAAATTAATATTATTTGAATTAAATTAATGAGTAAAACCTATTTTTCCAAATACCTATTTTATGAACTGTATGTTAATTAATATGAGGTTACGTGTATTAAAAAACTCTTATTTATCTCTAATTTTTATTATGCAATATTTTTAAAATAATAATTATTTAAATATATTTTTAAAAATGCTTTGAAACAGTTTTACAAAGCAATGCCAGTAAATTTAAAAACTAGGTAAAAGAAAGGCAGCGACAAATTCTGATTATAATTAAAATTCGCATATTTTTGCATACAGCATCCTAATGAGATTCTATCTGGGTTTTAAAATAAATAATTTTCTAAATATTGTAAGCAGGGTCTTTACTGTAGACACCATGATAAAATGTGCTTTTATAAATTTATAGTAAATAATTAAAAGCCTAAATTAAAAAAATAAGAGTACATTGGTCATTATCGGTATCAAGAAAATAAACATAGTTTATCAACTTTAAACAAACATTTCTGTCTTAAATTGGATTTTATTAAAATATTGTAGTTTTTAATGCCCAGTTTAAAAATAAAAAAATTAAAAACTTTTGTTTTTTCCTAAAAATTACAGATTACTAAATATTACAAAAAAAGGTTTTTATTAATTGTTTATTTTCTCCACCTTAGTTCATATGGAACATGTAAACAATAAATTAGTAGATAAATATATTTGCAATAAAAAAGTATAATCCGATATTTAATGTAGTAGTCTGTTTTTGAACTTTGACATAAACTTAAGATAGATAGAGATTTTTGTTATGAGTATTAAAGAGAATACATGTTTAACCAAACGTTTTAGCTTTTAAATAAAATCATAGTTATGATACGTATCTTATTGATGGCAAAATAATTCAGCACACAACTGTCATTTTTGTTGCTTACCGGATATATGAAAAGGGACCAGTTTAATGCATGCTACATGGTATAAACATGCATTATGTCAATTTGACAAAGTACCACCTTTAATATGTAGCTATGAGAATCTAAAAAGTAGAAAAACATGTAAGCTTTGTTTCTTGGAGGGAAAGTTATCGAGTATATGGTTGTTTTCAATCAAATTATCAACCCTAAGAGTAGTGGCAATAACCTCTAAAATCTTAAATGGGAAGATGGGTTAAGTGACACCTTGTTTAAAAGTTTTAAAATTGCCTTTTCAAAAATACCATACACTTGACTACTTGCTTAGGTACTTTTGGAAAAGAAAAATAAACGTATGAAGAACATCAAGAGTTACAATAAAACATATTAATATTGGAATAATATTTTAATTTTAGAGATTTCCAAAATAGTGTTAATTATTTTGTAGACAATATGTAGCAAAATTTAATAATAAACATCGTTAAAAACACAAAAAAAATACAAAAAGATGTGAATCAAATATTTATATATTATAAAATATGTCGGTTTTTCCCAAAAAAACATTTGAAAATAATATGTTTTACTGTCTTTTAAATAATAAACAATTAGCCTAATATTTATAAAGATAACTTTTTAATAAGTAAGTTATATGTTGTTTGTATGTCTTATATTGCAATATTTAATATCTTGAGTAGCTACCAATTTTTTTATGTTTTTAAGTACGTAAAAATGTTAAGTTAGTGTATGGATATTTTTAAAAGCCAATTAAATGCCCTTAAGTCGGGTATTACTAAACCACTCTTTCTATTTAATATTTTTGGGGGTTTCTGCCACTAACCCTAGAGAAGTGATACAATTTGATTGAAAACATGAGTACAAAGTGCCCCCTTAGAAACAAAGTTTGTGTTTTCGTATTTTTTAAGATTTTCCATAAATTCTGCAGATTTGTACATACTTGTAATATATAATTTTTAGGTGAATTTGCAAGTTCGTAAAATTCTACGGACTTTGTTAACATTGCCTTTTAACTCAAATAACAATATTAAAAATATATATAAAGAAATTTGTGTATATTAAACATAGGTTCCGTTCTACTAAGTGGTTATTTATACAAGACTCGTTCTGCAAGACTTAAACCTACGGCCAGCGGTGGCCCCCCATTGGCCACCGTCCCCACCTGACAGAGAGCAGAAAAGATGGAGGAATGATCGTACCGTGTCGCCTACCTTCTTCTCCCACTGTAACACGTACGGTACCGGATGTCCTTCGGGGAATTCCACGTGGCAGTTGAACACCACGGATTCCCCCAAGATGGCGGTGATGTGCACTGCATCCTGGTAACCGCCTCCTCCTCCAGAGGTGTTTCCTGAAACTAGAAACGAGTGTAATTTAGTGCTGTTATAATCAATACAAATAATGCCCTAAAGCAAAAATTAAATTTTTGATTAAACCTCGTAGATTACTGATAAAATTTGATATCTGATGATTGTATTTAAGGTTTTGGACTTTCGTTGGTTGGTTTTCGTAAAATTAATAATTAAAAATTTCCTATATGACGCCAACTTACATAGACACACAGTATGTATTCATTAAAACTTTTTAAATCTTTAAACCGGAATTGTCTATCTACAGTGTGGGCCAAATTAAACTTGCACACTTTTTAACTAATAATAACTTTTTTCTGTTGCGGCCATCTTTTTCATTTTTAAGGGGCTACTAGGTTAATATGTTTTCTCTAGATTTGCCAATTTTGGTCAAATAGAATTAAACAGGACTGGACTTTCGGGACTTTTTCTTAAATAATGGATTAAACTTCGTTGCAAAAAAATTACCTACAATTTACATAATACGTTATCTTTTAATTAATTTACTGTTAATTTTGGTCAGCATCCGACTTAGTATCAATGATAAGCTCACATTTTTGATTTTCAAAGAACACTAAAATCTTACTTACTTACGTACTTAAAATCAAGAGAAATGCATGCTTTATGGGGAGCATTATTTATCAAAAATAATTATAATTCCTAAATTCTCAATACAAGAAAAACGTAGTAGCTTAATTGTAGCTAAATCAGATTTTGTTTTGCCACGAGGTTAAATACAGTATTTTGGAAAAAGTCTTGTAAGTCCAGTCCTGTCTAAACCTATTTGACCAAAATTGGCAAATCTAGAGAAAAATATCTACCTATTAACCCTCCAAATAAAAAAGATAGGCGCAACAGATAAAAAAAGTTATTATTATTTTAAAAGTGTGCAAGTTTAATTTGGCCCACCCTGTATACCCCAGAAAAATATCGTGTATGGCTATAATTTAAAATAAATTTTAGTAATTTTAAAACAAGGTAATAAAAAAATGTGTAAACCATTTGAGTAGTATTTTTTTGTCGCGTTTTTTTATCAAGGACATATTTATACATGTCCGAAATTTGGAATATGTGTCGTTATTGATAATTTTTAAAGAATATTTTTAAGATGCATACCAAGTTGCCATAACATAACTTTATTAATGTTTTTCTATCAAAACCTTCCTGGATGCGTTATTTTCACCCCCAATATTCTCTAGATACATTTTTCGGTAGCTTAATTTGGTAATAATAATTTTGTCACCAGTGTACCTACAATTTATTTTTAGTTACTTTAGTACTGTACTTGAACCGAATAAAAAAGTTTATGTTTTTTTGGGATAACTTCTGTACCAACTTTTTCTTCCCAGAGGGTACGTTATACGTTGGCAACACATTATACAACAACTTTGTTATTAATTGTTCGAAAAGAAAGTGTAGTATCTATGGTTGATCCATATAAAATAGTATATTGTTTTATTAGAAGGAAAAGTGATAGATTTTTATGACAAGTTTGTACAGTACGTTTCAGCTAAGCTAAAAAAACCCACGCGTTCATAACTTCGTCGTGTTCAGTCTCACTTTCAAATTAGTCCCCTTTTTGTTGCTCGCACACTATTTAAACTACGCGATTAGATAATAACACCAGTTATAAGTTAATAATGGGATTTTGGCTCTGTGTTTTCCTAAAGTAAGTACGTATTTTATCACCATATTCTAGTTGTGAAGACTTGGGTGTTTTAACCAGAACTAACCAAAACTTAAAATGGCTATAATTTTTAAACCATGGCAAATATCAAAAAATAAAATGATACAGTTTCTATAAAACCCGGGGGAATATAAATAACGTATTTTTTCACTTTATTTATTGGTAACACCGCTTATGTGGCACCTCTCTGGAAAGCTTATAAAAATTGCTTTTCGTTTACCATCATAAATTTGGGGTAAAATACTTCCTGCAAAGCTCCTCAAAAGAAGTTCTGGTTAGTTCTGTTGCACAAGCGCAACTAACCAGAATTTTTATGGCGGCGGATTAGGGATTATTAATTTAATTTATTGGTAAGTTTTAATTAATTTTTAATTGATTTAATTTAAACTCACCCTGTATTTTATCATATCACAAAAATATAAAAGCAGTTATTGCTTCTTTAGACAATTTTAATTAGACAAATGCACTTTAAGCTATCGAAATATTTTCTTTAAAAAACCGCATAAATAAGATTTTTATTAAATCTTAAGTTATTTCAACAACCTCTGAAGGACGAAGATAAACATTCGCCCGCATGATATCGCATCGGAAGCGGCAGTTATCGTTAAAATCGAGTTTGTCGATGAAATTCAGATTCAGCGGAAGATCAATATTAACAAAATTATTGACTTTGAAGCTACTTCCGATCAGTCAATCTGAATTTCTACGATGTCGGGTAAATGAATAAAAAGCGTCGAGTTTATTATGGAAAAGCTTTTAACTAATACTTTAATGATAGTCTCTTTAGTAATATTCATTACCCTTTTTTACTTTTTTTTACTTATACAAGGGATACTTTTTCTGGTCTTTTTAAAAACGACAAACATACTTTTTAATTAATTTAAGCTATTAGGCCATAAGTTTAAATAAATATATTCTTTAGAGTTTGGAGTATGGAGTATGAGTAAAAATTTAAGGGCGTATTCCTGAGCTATTTAAAAAAAGTTTATATAAACATGGGTCCTCAAGTGTTTCACTCTCAAGATACAGGGTGTTTAAAAAAACCTAAAAATGTCTTAAACACTGTTTTTAGTGTAATTTGCTAGACTAGGTATAAACGTCATTTAAGTAAGCATTCGTTGTTGTTACATAATTGCTAATAGAAAGTTTTAACACTTCATTTATCAAAGAAAAAGTGGCCCAATATTTCTTGTATGGTCCAGGATTATGCAATGTAGCGATACTTTTTCGGAAAACTAAGCAACCTACTTAAAAATTACAGAAAAATGTTGTATTTTTAGGCATTTCATCCGGAAAAACTATAAAAGTTATCGAAAAGTCAGTGGCGTACATTTTTTGTCAATAATATTAGCTAAGATGCCTCCCACGCCGCCACTGGACTTAAAAATTAAAAATAGTTTAGGCCTAAATTAACTTCCTATTTTAACAAACGCCACAGCCAAATTTTAATAAAATTTGATAAGGCATATTTAAGATATTATTAAAAACCCGATTTTCTTTTAAGAGTTTACCCTGTACCTTACCTTACCTTCCGGACCTGTGTTTATACAGGGTCCGGCACTGAACTTTCTTTTTTCAATGATACATGGTGGCGCGACTAGAGCTAGTTGCAGCGCGTTAGTACGCTTAACAGAGAGCGTTGGTAAGCAGATTTGTTTGTTAATTATTGTCGTCAGTCGTAAAAAGTTTTGGACACAAGAGCAACGCACGTTCGCCGTTGAGACCTACTTTTCACAAGGCCGGTCGATCATCGCCGTGCAGAGCGTTTCGTTTACTCTACAATATAACCCCTAGAGGTGCTGTTCCGGCCCAGGGATCCATTTTATCATGGGTGGAGGCTTTTAGAGCAGATGGACATGTGTCCCGCAAGAGACCAGGAGCAACACGGACAGTTAGATCACCCGCAAATATCAAGGCAGTCCGACAGTCGGTTTTGAGATCTCCTACGAAACGCCATAGGCGATGTATGGTTCCAGCAAAATGGAGCCTCAGCCTACACATCACGACTTTCAATGCCTGTTTTGAGACAAAATTTTCCAGGACGACTTATCTCCAACCGAGGTGACATTCCATGGCCCGCACGATCGCCAGATCTAGCCCCATGTGATTATTTTCTATGGGGCTACCTCAAATTAAAAGTGTATAACAACCGTCCTGCAAACCCTGGAAGAATTAAAAAACAATATTCGTTACGAGATAGCCAACGTACCGAATGATATGCTGGAAAGGGTCCACGCACACTTCAGAAATCGGTTACAACAATGTATCGACAGTAATGGTAGACACTTGTCAAATATTCTATTTAAAACAACTCGATTTCAAACTTCCCATGTTATTGCTTAATGCTAATAAAAAAATAAATAAAAATGTGCAATATATGTTTTTATTTTTTACCTATGAAAAAGAAAGTTTCAATGCCGGACCCTGTATAAACTGGTTTTCATAAAATTGGCTTAAAATATGCCCCTAAATTTTCTTACCGCAATTAGACTATATTTTAAACCATTTTAATCGCGGATAACTTTAAACAATTAAAGATATCAAAAGCTGTTTTCGCAGAAAGCCTTAGATTATTTAAAGTTTTTTTATCCCTACCTCGCCATTTAGTTGTGACATTTCGTTAATACAAAAACAAAATGGTTGATTTTCCGATATAGGGCCCCTTTGTTAATTTAAATGGAACACCATGTATATTTTCCTACAATCCTAAAATTTAATAAAAATAATGGAAATATTGATCTCCACAAATGGACTGCATGCCGATTAAAGAGTATTTGTTAACAATAAAAATTTGCTATAGAAAACAATACGGCAATAACCTTTTAGGTATCAAACTTTATTTGGGTATGTGAACATTGTTGTACTGATCCAATTAAACCAATCGGATAAAATTTAATCCAACAAAAAATTGCGTTCTACACATTTGCGATTAAGTAAAGGATTGATTTGAACGCCATAAGTCAATCTTTTCTTTCAAGCTATTTGAATTGATTATTGTACAATAATATAGACCGTTTGTGGTTTATATTGAGAGGTTCTACAATATACTGTGTAACTCAAAAACAGTTTGATTTTATTATGCAATAGTGATTTATTGTGCCGTGTGTGGGTAATATTACACAATTATTTCAGTTTCAAAGTTTACAAGCAAAGTAAGAAAAAGAACGGCATTTTTTTTCTTTTCAGACGTGTTGCAAAAACAATGGCGCAGCTTTTTTTATCCATATTTTAACCAGTAGTTACAAAACAAAACAAGTTATTAAGCAATATATTGAATACAGTCATTGCGCAAATATATTGCATTGTTTGGGGACGACTAGCAATATTGTTGTACGATATTTTGTGCAATAATACTGATCGTCTGTGGGCCCATTTAGGAAAGGTTGGTGATTACTAAAGGAAAAAAATCGGGAATAAAATAATCTTAAATATTGCTAAATATTTTGTATTTGTATATTATATAATATTTTAATATTATTTCTTTAGTCGTTTGCGTAATTATTTTTTCTATTATTTTAAATTAAATAAAATTAATTTAAAAAAACACATGGGTAAGATTAAAAGTTTCTTTTTATTTGTTTGCTCTCTTTGTCATTGTATATCCTTTTCTTTGTCAAATTAAAAAGTAATTAAAACCGAATCATCTGCAACCGATAATCGAATTCGTCTTATTGTCTAATATAGCTTTTATTTGCCATGCAGTTTTTTTTCTATCTTTAAGACAATTCACGAAGGCTTACGCCTAAGTACCAAAGTACCGTGTGTGTCAGGTTATTAGATGTTTGTCCAAGCACTAAAAACGCACTTCACAGCACCTTTTAGACAACGCGGAGTGCCACCACGGGCGTAATTTTTAAATAACTACTACCTAAAAATGTTCTTTCGGCTGGGGATTCGTTCTCGGACCACCTGAGTACGGGCGAGGTACTCGGACCGCTGCGCTGCCGGGGAAGACGTCAATGCAGTCAAGTTTTTAAAATTCAATAAATCCATTATTAAAAAAAACCCACAGCTTATGTTATTTTTTTTTAAATACATTTTAAGATTGTAAAAAAATATACATGGCGTTTCATTTAAAATTATAAAGTTTTCCTATATCGAAAAACTGTCCATTTTCTTTTTGTTAACGTACTGTTGCAACCAAATGTATGTATGTATGTAGTATGACAAAAAATTGTTAAATAACCAAAATCGCCCATTTTTTAAAGTAATGTTCAGTGACAACGCCAGCTTTTTGCTTTAAGGATGGCCAAGGGGGGCGAAGATATTTTTTTAAAAGGTCCTTACCGATAACAAAATTTTTATTTTGTTACTAGGCCCGGGCCACCCCTCTCTTTCCCTCCCCCTCAAGCGTCCCCATAGGTTTTATAACAATTTTTAATATTAGCAAAAATACAGGTATTTTACCCTTGAGCAAAAATTAACTTTTAAGCCAAATCTCGTAGGTGACTTAAACAATTTAATATCTGATAGTTGCCTTTAAGGTTTTAAACACCCTTTTGTTTTAAATTAATATAAAATAAGTTTCCCATATCACGCCAACTTACGTAGATCCACTGTATGTAATTTTTATACATTAAATTTTTTTAAAAATATGTAAGTATAGTAGGTATTTGCTTATATGTTATCTCCTCGTCGGGACCAGGGGACCCAATCGATCGCGGCGCCCTGGGCACGTGCTCATTGTGCCCATCGGGGCAGATCTTTACTATACTTACTTCTAAAAACTTGATATGCAGAAAATGCTTCCTATTTTTATATGCAAAGACCATGTGCTGGACAAACGAAAAAAGAGATTAAATTTGCTTATAAGTGAACCGAAATCAGCTATACATATATTTTAAACGCAAAGCCATAATTTTTAGATACTTTGTTAGAAACTTCTGCACCAGTTAACATGATCTTTTTTAATGGTCCTCTGGTTACTGAGACGTCTCTACTTTATTTTTTTAAATGTTTTATTTCCTTTTTTTTAAACAAAAAAAAACAAAATGCAACGTGTGTTGCCTATACAGCAGGAAATATTACGTCAAACGCAGTATCAGTAGTTTTTGGACAGAACAAACTGTACTACTTTACTGGTTTTATTTTTCGGCACTACAAACTGCACTAATTTACTTGATCTTTTTATTATTGATCCTCTGGCTACTGAGACCTTTTAACATTTTTTTTTATTGGTTAATTGCCTTTGTTTTCTGCGATAGAAAATTATTTTTGATGCAAATGAAAAAAAGTATTTGTCGACTGGACTTTAAAATTTTTTTAAGTATTGACATTAACGCGTTAATATACCAGTTACCCTCCGATCAATAAGTGTCAGGCGATGTGGGACACCGTTGGTATTTAGATGGGTGACCGCTTGGTAAGACTGTGTGCCGTTGCTTTTTAAATATTTAATTAATAAAACTAATATTGAAAAGGCTAAGCTAAATTTTTCAGCCATTACCTACGTAAGAGAGTTGTATTATAACAATTTATATAATCTTTTTTAAAATTATTCTTCAGTTACTGAGATCTTTCGATAGCACTTTTTCTGGTTTTATGGCCTTTTTCTGTAAATGTGCTTATATGAAACTGCTATCAGAGTCGCCGAAATTCGACGCATTTTAGAAAGACAATGTTAGTGTTAGCTTGACAATTATTGCGACTTTGTAATCAAACAATTATGTGGCGTTAAAAAAATAAATATATTTACTTATCTCCCCTTGCAAGGCATAAATACTGCGGCAAGACGTGCCCAAAATATTGCGTGTAGCTCATGTGACACAACATGTGCATTATTCCAGAACGGGAGGTAGTTGAAAACATTTGAGTATAGGGACCCATGTACGAAAAAGTGTCACTACGACACTTAGGCCCTAAGCCGCGTTAACATTTAGAAAGACGAAAGCCTAAATAGAATTTAATGAATTTAATTTTTGTCTTTTGTACATGATATTACTGTACTAACTTTTTAATTTTAATTTAAGGAAATCCAGATTTAAATTAGTTTCCTATACAAACCAAACATTATTAACAAAAAAAAGTAAATACAAATAATTTTATTGTTTCTTTATTATAATGCTGAATAACAAATAATAAAAAAATCTAAAAAAATAGTTTTTTTTCGATATTATTAAGCGATGTTCTTAATCAAAAGATTTTTTTACGAACACAAAAATTAAATGCTAATTGATATTCAACGTTTGGATATTTTTTACTTAAGAAAATTAGTTTCCAGTTTTTGTGTAAATTAAACTACTCTTCAACAGTAAGGTTATTAAAATTGGTAAAGGTTTGATAAAAAATACACGCTTTCTTTAAAAACTACAAAAATATTTTTTTAAATAACTCTTTAGTCTAAAACATATATATATGTTTTAATGACAAACAACTTTTTATATTTATTTAATTTAAACAATAGGTAAAAAGAAACAAAGTAATTTTAATTTAGTTTAAATGAAAAAAAGTATTTTATGGAAAACTTCAATATTTATTAATTAAATAGATGTTCCGATAATTAATATTTTATTACTTAATTTAATATAAATAGAGCTAAAAATGTTTTAGTTGTTTTAATAGCTACTAAAAATAATTTAATTTGTATATTTTTGCCAATTTCAATTATTTTATAATTAAATTGCGAAGTATTTTTAAATACATTGGTTTTGCATTATTCACTATAATTATACACTAAGGACGTGTCGGTTAAAACCAGTACATTTAAAATTTAGAAGTTGTTTTTGGAAAAAGATCGAATATGTTGATTGTATTTTATATGTATACATGGTAGCATAAAAACAAGGGAAGATCATCAATTTTATTTTTTTAAATGGAAACATTTATTTTGAATACATGTTTAAATTCTGTATTAAATTCTAACCAGAAATTTACCATCGATTTTTTCAATACAATTGACTGCTTTTTTTATATAGCAATATCTCCTTTTTTAACAACACTGGCTCCTCGTCAGAATAATTCTAATAGTAATTTACCTGCTATTTTATTTTGTTTGGCAGCAAGGCATACCATTAATTTTTATAAACAGAAACGATTTACTATTAAATGCAACATACTTAAAAAGTCTGTTTATTTATTTATTTATGTATTTTTATCCTTCATTACATACATTATGTTCCAAAGGAGAACAAAGCAAGCGTTAAAGTAATTTCTATGTATATCATAGCATTTTTACTTGCCCAAAGAAAACGTATATTTAAGATAAGTTATGTGACATATTGTCCAAATTTCCAAGGTCACCCTAAGCTTTTGGTGTTGGTTATTAAATGTAATAGTCCAATAGGCCGTAAGCGACAGACCTTTGTTATTTTGTAATAGCTAGCGATGGTAGGCTATAAAGTTTGACATCACATCACATCATAGAGGCTTTTGCAGGCACCAGGTACCAAGGTAAATAAATTAAAACAAAATTTTCGTCATTTTTTAAAGCTGAATTTTACATATGTTACTATTTCCTCAGTCGCCAGACAGCTTTGACAATTCCAACCCCTTGGAAGACAAACATTTTGGGGTGGCCCAATGGTCTAAGAAAGTCCATATTTCTGTTATTTAACAAGATGTGACAAAAAGCCTAATAAGATTATGAGGTTTTCAAATAAGCATGTCCTAAAAATATTTTGATATATACAGAGTGTGCCAATGAATAATTTTTAAAAAACTAACCTCACAGCAATAACTTTTTTGGGACATTCTGTATATATCGAAATATTTTTAGGACATGCCTTTTGGAAATCTTACAGTTTTTATGCAAGACTTTTATCATAACTTGTTAAATAATAGAAATATTGGTTGAAACTGTCAAAGCTGTCTGGCGATTAAGCAAATATCTTCTAATAGGTACCCAAGAAACATATATTATAAAAAATGCAGCTTTTTACTAAATGACGAAAGCTAAGTTTCAATCAATTCATTAACCCTTGATACCGGGTACCTGCCAAAGCCACTATAAGTCATACTTCATAGGCTACCATCGCTACCTATGTTGAGAGCATGCACTGACGGCTTTTAAAAAATAACAAAGGTCTGCCGTTTACAGGCTCTTACTTCATAATATATATAAGCCACATACCGCCCCACATAGCGCGGACGTGGACGGAATTCACGTCGTTTCAAAAGCTTGGCGCATGATTCGCCGGTGATTCGGAGCTTCTCGGGTTTTTGGCGTCAATGGAGCGCGCAAAAAGGTTGAATAGTTTGGACGGTTGTTTCACAAATTGTTGCAAAACTGGACGTGGCCTAAGAAGCAAAAGCATTTGCCATACAAGACTTTCTTAAATATGTATTATAATTTTTGTATTGTTAAGTCCATCCGTGGTCATACTCTATCTATAAGGATTTTTGCAAGTGTCTCTTTAACTCGGTTAACTTCGTATTTGGTGTAAAAAATATACATTTAAAATCACAGATTTTTTTTCAACTTTTACAAACGTATTTTTCTTATTTATGTTAACTTTTATTTTAGGGAAACGAAGTGTGTGTTTTTATCCTAAGGACAGACCATGAAGGGTGAAAGCCCTGGTTGTCGGGTTATTGGATATTTAACCCATCTTTTCCCTGAATGGTACACGTTGTCTAGGCACTGAAACATGCAACTGATGCATTTCACAGCACCTGTTAGACAACGCAGCAGTGCCACCACAAATGTTTTTTTAATCTTTGTGATATCTTACCAAAGCTTATGCCTAAATACCAGAATACCGTGAGTACCGGGTTATTGGATGTTAAACCCATTTTACCCTGTTTTGTCAACGTTATCCAAGCGCTAAAATATGCAGTTTTTGTATTTCACAGCACCTTTTAGACAACGCAGTAGTGCCACTACGGACGTTATTTTTAAACAACTACTACCTAGAATTGGTAGAATACTACACAGAGGCTTTGACATTACCATCTCTGAGGTGCTAAGCTATTAAAAACCCGGTTTAAGAAATCTAGATTCGAACTCGGGTGAGAGGATGGTACGTTAGCTTTTACACCACGCTTGCCACATTTACATTTATATTGACACAATTAGCAAATATGTATTTTTCGGCAAGGGATTAAAGTCGAGTAGCCTAGGCGAAAAGCAAGGCGAGAAGCAGACACTATTCACTATGCTACCAGTTGCTATGCCATGAAAAAAAGTATCACAAATAATAGTACGTACCCGTGTGTGGAAGCAGGACAGTCGCAGCGGTAGCAGTGAGCAGCAGTGTGGACGTAAACCATAAACGGTTGCGACGCAGAGTGACTGGGTCGGACGGAGGAGCCCGGGGTGCGTGCGCATGCCCATTCCGGCGCTTCCATACTCCCTGCTAGCGCACAGCACACCTCATTGCGGCTTCACCTGAAAAAAGACAATATTGGAATTAAAATTAAAAGTAAACTTTAAAAAGTTAATATAATAATGAAAGTTATTTTCCGAACAAATCAACTTAAAAATTTAAACTTTGAGGTGGGAGGGAATGAAAAAATGCACTGTATATATACGTATTTTTTTGTCAGAAATATGTATTAAGGTAGGGCTCGAGCTAGCCACTGTATAAGGTAAATTTATTTAAGTTTGATCTAAATGGGTCTTTTAAATCTTAAAAATAACATTGCAGCAATTAATTAATATTAGAAAGGGGATATTTATAAAATAAATAAAAATATTTTTTAAATTAAAGTTTAACACCCTGTATCTGCAAAACAAGGCATTCTGGACCCATTTTTATGTAAACTTTGCTTTCTGGAACCTACCCTTTTCCTCTTCAATATTTTGTAGCATTATCACAAACAAAAAAATTATTTCGATTTAACCGAAAGTGCCAACTTTTCTATTTTAAATAGAAAGGTACACATTTTTATAAATTTAAATTCTTTAGAAATTTTGAAATAAGCACATGTAAGCATTTTATTTCTGGGTGAATCTTCATTAAGCTTAATCAACAAAAGATAACCAGAAATTAGAAAAATGATAAACGATGGAATTGAAAATTCAATAGTCAACACCTGCAAAAATCTCGAAACGTTTTTTTTTTTGATAAAAGCAGTACATATCTCTTTCGATAAAAGTAAAAAAGAAAATTAAATTTGCTTGTACTTTCGAACTAGACACAAATTGGATCATCGAGGTTTGGCCTGTATAAATTTATCTTTCAAATGTTTTTTTTTGTACTGTAATTAGATTTTTTATACTTGTATATAATACTTATGATTTTGTTTCATTATTTCAGATATAAAAGTGTTTTTTTATATATTTTATTTCTTGTTAAAGATATTGTTTTGTTTTATATTTCTATTTAGTGTAATTCATGTTCCACCAAAACTAGAAGTGACCTGAATTTACTTTAAAATATCATTTACCGATATAATTTTAAAAATATAATTATTCTAATGTTTTTGCAAGTTTGCATTGGCTAGATCTCTTGACACCAAAAAATATGGCAATGAAAAAAAATGGGCTTCAACTTAAAACCGAAAGAAAGTATGTTGTTTGTATTACGGTTATACTTATCTTACCAAATCACACGATTTATCTCACTGCTCACTCTAGAATATGCTGACCATACAGATCCCATGTCATCTTAAAGAGATATATTATTTATTTTTTATAAAGAGCGGGTTGTCAGTTGTCGTCATTAGCAATTAGATGTAACTTTTAATTATACCATTGTATTTTATTGTAAAACATAATTTTTGTATTTTAATTAAAATAAATTGTTTTTTAAAAATAATTTGTACGGTCAAATAATGTTAACTCACGCATTAAGGCATAGTAACATGGTAATAGGTATCTAACAATTGTGAACAATCCTTGTTTAGTTGGCATCACATTTCAAAAGTTCTCGTATGAACCCCTTAAAGTGCGAGGCCGTAGGCGACCGCCCACATCGCCCACGCCTAGCTACTCCACTGTTAAAAATATTCTAACATTGTATACTGAGGTCTTTACCTGTATAATGTCCCTTCACCAATGACCTTTATGACATGTAAGGAAAAGAAAAAAAGTTTTGTTTCGTGCAAAATTTAAAAATTACAAAAAAATACAAAAGTTTTATTACATTTTCCTTATAATTCTACGTGCACACAATCACAACCTTTTATTTACGATGTGTGGCAGTTTTAATGACCAAAGTAGCTTTCCAGTGAAGAAATTATTGTGCGTGACGTGAAAATGTCTTCCATAATATTTACTCTGGATACGCTACGCTACGCCCAACGATATTTGTCTGATCAATATCTCAGATTAATAAGAATATTGATGCGATCTGTTAGCTAGGAATTACCGAATTATTCTTTAGCTTTCGGTTTATTTAAACCGTTTAACATAAAAAAAACTTTTTATATAATTTGTAATTGTAGTTCTAGTACACGAACATATTGCAGTTTCAACAAAATCGGCGAGGGATACCTGGAATAGTTTCCTTGTCAGTATGATTGTCTATTATACAGAGCGATTCTTAACCTATACGCATAAACTTAGTGAATTACTGATAAGGGCAAACAATATGACTAATAATAATAAAAAAACGTTAGTAAAATATTTTTGCTTGGGAAGATATTCAACTATTTTAAATAAAACAACGTAAATTCTAAGCCCAAATAAAAACTGTTAATAAAAATAAAGATGGTAAACTATTTTTGTTACCGAATAATCCAGCTTAGCAATTTTTTTGTTTTTAACAAGAACTATAGTAAATAAACAAGTTATAATAATTCTTGGTATGTATATTAGTATAGTAGTGATAGTATGTAGGTTTATTTTTATGTGATTAGAATAAAATGTTGGCTTATCATACCAAATTATTTCTGACCAGTGGCGACGCCAGCTTTTTGGTTTAGGGATAGCCAAAATTTTTAAAGAGCAAAAAAAAGTCCTCGCCGATAAAAACCTTACATTTCATTTCTTAATCCACTACACTGTTATTTGCTGTCTCACAAAAGCTTTGGGGAGCAAAAAAAGGTCTTTAACATCTTAATATCTACCCATAATGTTTTTTTTTCTGTCCCTATTTCTTCTTATGACCCACCTTACAGGGCAGGTCCACCAATTTTTCAGGGGTCCAGCCGTTTTTCAAGGGTGGCCAAGACCACCCCTGCTCCCCTCCTAGTGTCGCCACTGTTTCTGACACAAGAAATAGGTAAATACTTTATTTTTTATATTAGACATAATTAGGATAATAATTTAAGGTCTTTTTTCTTATTTAAAATATTTACATTCCTAACTAAAAATATTTTCTAACTTTTTTTTCATTATTAGTGATTGTTTGTCCTCTATTAATTATTTCTCAAGTTTATGCGTATAGGGTAAAAATCATCCTGTATAGGGTGGTTGAAATAGTGGGGTTTCTCAGCTATTATTAAAAATAGAATCTTGCGGCTTTCGCAAACCTAAGCTACCTTTTTGTGAAACGAAAGATGCCATAAACAGGGTCATAGCACTCTTAGTTTCTGAGCTACAGGGTGATTTTAAAAATTTTGCATTTTCAGGAAGCCCTTGTATCTTAGTTGACTGATAACGCATTAAAAAGGTAAAAACTGATTTTTAAATAACTTTTTTCGTAGAATGCAGTGGCGTAGTCAGATTTTTTCCAAATATTATTGTTTTAGAAATATTGACCAATGTTGTTTTTTTAATGGAACACCCTGTATATATGTCAAAAATTAGCCTTTTTACAAGCTTTTTAAAATTATGTATTACTATGGGGTTATTTTGATACCAACGACAAAATTCTCAATTTTCATATTTCATATCCAAAATTTTATAGTAGGCCATGCAAAACAGATCAGTTAACAGTTTTTTATTGACTTGATTACTGTAGTGGTGCTTATGTCACGACTTTTAAACTTGGATTTTGCTTTTAAACTTAATATTGTTTTTTCTTCTGTTATGTACATCTAGGTAGGTAGCACTTTCTTAAGCAAATTTATTAATTAGTAGCTACATGGTTTTTATTAAATAGTTTTTTTAAATTTATTATAGGCATATCCTATTTTGTCCATTTTATATTCAAAAGATACCTATTAATCTATTATAAACTGCTGCTCAATTCAACTGCAACTAGAAATTGTTTAGTAAATTTCAAATCGTTATTACTCTTAAATAAAATGCAATAGCAAAATGCGGCTTTTACCGTTTTGTAGGATAACTTTTTTGAAAAAAAATGGCCATTTTACTTTATGTAAATTTTCTCTTGTTTTTATTCTACAGGGTGTAATAGGAAAGTCCGTTTTTTTACAAAAACTTTGTCAAGAGCGACATTCTACAAAAAAATAGTTTTTGTTTTTTAATTATATAGTGTTATTTAGTAGACCATTTTAAAAAAACAAGTTTCTCAGATTTTTGATATCTGCTCCATTTTTCATGTTATAATTTTTTTTCAACAAATTGATTTTTTTCCTATTGTACTCCCTGTATTTAATAGTTTATCACAGCGATTATATTTTTCAGATAATTTTAAATGTTCATAAGTACCCTTTAAAAACTGTATTTGAATTTTATTTTTAAAAAAATTATTAACGCATCAGTAGCGTCGTAAATGTAATCAAATTGTATTTTGGTAAAATATTAATTCCCAAAGTTTCTGTGAGCACCATAATTTTTCTTCTGAATGCTCTTTTTATTTACCAGAGGATTATTTCATGGAAGTGATAATTTGTAATTCGGGTTATTTTAGGGCATTTATCGATTAGGTTAGAACAAACGTTAACATTTTGTTAAATCTTGGTAATTTTAGAAAAAATATACAGGGTGTTTCAAAATTAAAGCTTCCACATTTGTATTTTTTTAAATGAAAAGCAGGGTGTGAATCCTAAGATGATTTTACGAAGAAAGTTCAAATAAACTTATGTTTGACTGTCCTAACTTTTGGGATACAGGGTGTGAAACTTAAAAAAATATATATCTTTTTTATAATAACTGTGATACCACTCTACAAATTTTAATAAAATTTGGTACACAGCCACTACACATTGGGGGCATATTTTAAGGTAAAATATTTTTTTCTTTCTTTCAGTGGCGTTCAAGCGGGATTTAAATTAAATATTTAAAAAAAAATCATATTACGCCACTGCTTTTTTGGAACAAAAATTATTTTTATAATTTTCATTTACTTTTAAGCAAATTTGATATCATGTTATTCTTTTGTCCGACGAATAATTTTTACTTAATAAAATATAAGGCATTTCTTGGCATGTTCATATATTGTAAAAATTGATAAAAATGCCTTATTGGTGTTTTGGTAAAAGTGCAAGGTTTATTTTTTTAAAAAAACGCAAGTACCTGCATTTTAAATCTCCAATTTAATCTCTCCAAATCTCTCTTATCCAACTTTTACAATTCTCTTATAAGAACTTCCTGCCAACATCTTTGGTATATTCGTGAACCACTTAAGAGACTGTTGTAGGTCCTGCTCACTAGTTGCATAGAGGTTTGGGTCATTACAATTTTTTTAAGTTTCACACTCTGTATCATAATATATAATAAAAACATTATTGAATGAAATATCAAAATCCAATTTTGAAATGTGTAACGTAAGCACCACGACAACAATCAAGTCAATAAAAACTGTTAACTGAATTGTTTGCATGGCCTACTGCAAAATTTTGGATGTGAAACCCACAGTGTTGAATATTTTTAAAAAGCTACTATTAAAAAAAAACATAATTTGTCAATATTTTTAAAACAAGAATATTTGGAAATATTCTGACTATACCACTGCATTCTACGTAAAAAGTTATATAAGAATCCGTTTTTACCTTTTTGATACGTTCTCAGCAAAGTGTGATACCTCAAAATGCAAAATTTTTAAAATCACCCTGTAGCTCAGGAACTAAGAGGGCTGTGACGGCTTTGTTTATGGCATCTTTCGTTTCTGCCAGATTAATATCCGACCCCGCTATTTTAACCAAAATGGGACATCTTGTACAGACTGTCCACGGATGGAGTTTACAAGAGGACAAACGAATACTCTTCATAAAAATTTTAGCTTGTAAAAAATACGCAAAAACTTGAATTGTCCATTAAAGCTCTTTCAGGATATACAAGCAAGCCAACCTCGTTATACAAATTATATTTTTATTGTATTTATTGTTGCAGAATCCTTAAATCTACGTATAAATTTCACATTTTTATAGAGATGATTTATATTTGCTCATGGCTGGGGGAGGGGGGAACTGTCTCCTGTTACCTGGCTTATGATTTAATTATTTCATAATTTTTACCTGTACTTACTGTTTTGTAATTCTTTTTAATTAGTTTTTAAACATAAAAAGGACACAAATATTAAAAATTATCATACTTAGTCATTTTTACTTATAATTTGCAATATCCGAAGACTTAATTTTTAAATTATAATTAATTAATTAAATGTTGGTAAAATGGCTGTAATAGGATTTACTATTATTAAAATAACGTCTATAATTTTCTATTGACTGCTACACAGCTTTGATTGTAGTAAATAAAATTTATTTATAGCTTAAGATTCTTAAATAAATTCAAACCGCTATACAAAAATAAATTATTTTGTCATGAAGATTAAACTTGTACTTAATCTTAAGCGCATTTAAATCTTGCATTTATGAATTACCTATTTCGACCAGAAATTTTGTTTTCCACATTTATAACCCTAGCACAGCTTTCTGTTTATTCGAACAGGTTTGTTTTATGCTAGCAATTCCGACACGCGGAGTGAATAGTGCAAACAAAGACATGGCGTTGTTTATTTTAAGAGCTGTCAAATAAATTTATCTTCCTTGATAATGGGGTTTGTCTGTCCTATTTGAGCCCGAAAACAAAACTTATATTAATAGGGGTGTTGTGTGGTTTTAAAAGCTTCGTTTAAATTGTGTGAAAAATGTTTAAACTTATTTTAAAACTTTTAATGAATGTTTTGCTAAAGAATGTCGCTTTCTTCTAAACCGATGAAAAATATAAATTTAAAATTATTTTAAGGTTTTTTATGCTTAATATTTTCAAAATAACTTAAAAGACCTGCATTATTTATTTTTTTTACTTTGCCAACATAGAAATATGCAGCTTTATACGTGGTCCTTTTTATACGAGCCACTACTATAACCAAATTGCATTAAAATTGGATTAGGGATATTTACGATATTAACACCCTGTATCTTAAAAACTGTGCAATTTCGGACCTATGTTTATATAAACTTTTTTCGTAAAATAAGCTTATAACTAAGCTTCCTAATTTTTACTGCAACCCTGGCAACCCTGTATATTTTTGGAAGTTAACTATAGAATTTAATTAATAAAGTCTTTTAATTACCCTGTATAAAAAAATAACACTATTGTTTTCTGCATGTGCAGAGCATGGTACCATATTAACTTATGTGTTGTTATGTCTCACAACTTATCCGACAAACTTTAAGGGCTAATTCTACAATAAAAAATATGAAAAAACTTTATACAAAATATGTCCAAACGTCTTAGTTTTTGAAGTACAGGGTGTAATAAATAAAAAAAAGTATTTTTTATAACTTTTATTCCAATTTAGATATTTTGAAAATATTTACGAGACGTCTCCTATGCACCAAAAGACATTTTTTGACATACAAGAATTTTTTATCAGTGTCGTCTGTGAGAGGCTTAAGTTAAATATTTTTTAACTAGAACATGCTACGCCACTGCATTTTTTAAAATAAAAATAATTTTTAAAATTTCCATTAGGTTTGAAACAAATTTGATTTATTTACTTTTTTATTTAATGCACGGTTTTCGCGTAAATAAATAAAAATCATTTTTCGGCACGGCCATTTCGTATGGATAATATTAATTCTCACAAGGAAAAATTACCTTCTATATTTATTCCTTAATTAGATGGGGACTAGACCATGCCGAGAAATGGTTTTGTTTATTTTGCAAAACTAAACGTTTAGGACATATTTTATATAAAGTTTTTTAAATATTTTTTATTGTAGAATTATCTCTTGAGGTGTGTCGGATAAGTTGTAAAACACCCTGTATAATGACAAAACTATTTTAGGCCAATAAGGCTAATACGATCTTTGTTCCCTAATCATCTTATCTTTCAACGCACTGTGCGTCGCCGTTAATCATATTTCAGATCAAAGAAATTTAATTTCACATATGCCAAAAGATGTTACGTAAATACACAAAACCCGTTTTTAGTGTCAAGTCAAAATACAAGGTATAAAGTATACTATTACTATATAAGCAATATTTTAAGGTAAATCGTCCAGTAAACCAACAACAAAGGAAGTTTAATTAATCTTTCGAAATGTTTACATTCCGACATTCGCGTGAGACTGTCTCCTTTCCACACATTCCCCATGAACGACTTTATTTAATTGATATATATATATATATATACCTTGTACAGTGGGGTACAGGGATTTTGGATGTTTAACTCATTTTCCCCCTTAAGGTTAATTTATAAACTTGACATTTCGCTCCCACTGCCAGTTCTCGTTCACAAGTTAACCTTTTGCTCTTTAATGTAACCATTTATAAATAGCACTTAGTAGTTGTCTTGCAGTTCTGTTGTCATTTAACTTGAACAAGTTTTAACTTTTGTCGTTGTCGTGACTAATCAATAGATTTTTCTTTAAACCGTTTACAAACTGCGGCAGCAGTGAAACGCAACGTCATCAAAACGTCAAGTTCATAAATCACCAGTTAAACTTAACATTCAATTAACGGTAGTCCCACAGGCGACCTTAAAAAATAATTTATAACTAGTTCTCCCAACGTTGCCATTATTACTATTTATTAAAAATACTCCTTCACTGGACCCCGGTAAAATTAAAACTAACTTTTTGCCTAGTAATTAATATCAGGTTTTAATTTACTCTAAAAATTTATTGACCGCAATCGCGCATTTTTAAGGTTAAGATGTCAAAAGAGCGTAGACAAGGTTACAAAAATTTTATGAATTTTTGACAAAAAACTTTTTTGTTTTAATATATTTGGGAAAACATAAAAACAAAAATAAAGTTTACCGCTTAAAAAGTGGAACAGACATATTTTTAAAATATTGTTCCGAAACACCTCGTATAAAAACACGTACCTTCGTTTTTATGCCTTTATTTACGATAAAACGTAACTATGGTTACATCAACGACAAAATCTTCACTTGTCAATATCTCGAAGTTTACAGTACAAAAGTCGAATCTATACTAACTCAACCGGAGGTTTCCCGTCGCCCTTTTATAGTATGGTGGAAGAGTAAAGAATGATCTAGAATCTTCGAGAAATATCGTAAAAATTCCATAGTACAGGATGGCATAAAAGTTCTCAATGGATAATTCGGACGTTTTCGGAAACCTTCGAAACTGATGAAAGAACTTGGAAAATCTAAGGTAAATTATTCAAGTAAATTATCAGACTAAATTAAAAGGTCCAAACTTTATACAATTCTATAAACTAACACTTATTTTTAATGTCCGTAACAATATGTTTTAACTATTTAGTAAAGGTACCTCTCTATAATCCTAATCTTGCATTATAATGTAAATAATCAAGTATTTATTGCCTACAATAAACACTTAAAAAAAAACCAAGTAAAAAAAAAAATTAAGTCGGGTAATAACATATGGTATTATTAAAGTATAAAAAGCTTTTGCTTGTTTGCTTATTAACATTTAGTAGTTTAGCGCATATTCATTTTCTATATTTTTTTTTTTCATTTATTATTTTTAACCTTTTAATAAAAATAAATAATTGTCACATTTATTTATTTTTATTAAGTCAGGTTTAATAAAAAAAAATGGTTATTTTTGCTTTTTAGTTTATTTTTCGCTTTCTTATTTATTATTATTATTATTATTAAATCGGTAAACTAAAACTACAGTACCTCTTTTAGTTCCGTAAAAGAGTAAATTTTACCCCAAGGTTGTCGATTCTGAGTGTACCCCTAATATCTGAGCATATACCAGTCTAGGGACAGCTTTGCCGAACAAACGACGTACGGCAGAGAGAAAACAATAGGTCCAGTACCGTTCACTTTTGCGATTCTGACTTGGTTTTTTTATGTAACTACCGTGGAAGTGCACTCTTTCAAATAAAAAACAAAAGAACTTTTAAAATCGGTTCACAATTGACGGAGTAATCGCGTAACATACACAAAATAAACATACTGGCTAATTGAGAACCTCCTCCTTTTTGAAGTTGGTTAAAAAAATAAACATGTCATTTATATAGGGTTCCTACATTATCCTAAATGATAGTAAAATTCAAGTAACTATTTTTGGAAAATACGATTATTTTTTTAATTTAATCTTCCGACACCCATTCCAATAATATTTGATGGCACAAAAAGTATATTGATATACAGTTTTATGTTTTGGAATCATATATTATTACCATTTTGGTTTTCTAGGAAACTTTTAGATGTGTTTCATAGTCTATATCTATTAGCGATTATAATTATAATTATATATATTAAGCTCCTTTATCAGATACTTTTTAAACCGTTTTAGTGTAGTTTGACATTTGTTTGACGCATTTTGCTTAATGTGTTTGCAGTTAGTATCGTATTTCTTAAATATTTTTTTTATAATTTATTGCATAAGTGCAATAAAAAATAGAAAACAGAAAAGCTAGATTACAATTTGTGTTAAGTGTTTTAGTGGTTGTTATCATAGCTAATTAGCCAAGACACAAACCAAAAATTACATAGGTAATTTCTGTAAATATGGTAAATATTTATTGCAATTTTGGATCTGTATACCCATTTTTATTATTTATTTGACCGTGTTGCAACATTTTGATTTGAATAACTATTCTGTAACAGTTTTCGAAATATTGACTAATAAAAATCAGCCTTTGGTATCCAGTAATATTTCTAGTACCATAACTTATATATAAATTACAAAGTAACGTGGATATTTTTTTATGCTACCATGATACTATAAACCAGTTGTTATTTAGAACGTCAAAATAATATATATAATTCTGTAATAATAATTGCATATAGTGACTATTTTATAATGTAAAACACATCTTGAATTTTTGGAAAATCCAAAAAGGCATATACAAAGTGATAGTTACGATATAAAAACTTAAGTTTTTATCGTAACTCTTTTGGGCATCAAAATAAAAATCGTTAAAATTTTTTGGAAAATCCCAAAAGGCATAATATACAAAGTGAGAGTTACGATATAAAAACTTTAAGTGTTTTATTGTAACTCTTTTTGAGCATCAAAATAAAAATCGTTACATTAAAAAAGTGAAAAAGTTGATAATTCCGTTCTTTTTCTTGTTTTTTTAATGCAGTTATGTAATATGAATTAAGTTTATGACAAGAAAATCGTCCCTGCTGAAAACACATACTCAACTTTCTTAAGTTTAAGAGACAAATAACTTCAAACAATTCTCTATTTGTTAGCAAAGTACAATTTAAATGCTTCAATACTAGAATCGGGAACTAAAGCTCCAGAGCACCTTTCGAACATACTGCAATGTTTGTTTGATCAAACAGTTTTATTTTGTTTTGTATGCCACGTGCCCTAAAATAAATAAGGTAAATAAGAGTACATAAACGAGACGAGAAACAAATTGTGTAGATTCTTTTTATAAATAAATTGAGATCGCAAATAATAAGGGTGATAAAGAGAGCCAAAATAACGTTAGTACTTTATATAGTGCATTTCTTGCCTCCCTTGTCCCTTTTTCCTTTAATTCTTTACAGGTATTAATTTTAAAAAAATATTTTGGGATATGAAATTGATGCTACAATCTTATATTTTTTGAGTGAAATTGACAGATAAAAAGTTTAAGATGAAAAAAATAACTGAAAAAAGAGGTATGTGTGGCAAATTATTTTAAAGCTCCTAGCGAGGACTTTATAACCCTCAAATATAAAATCAGTATCTTTACCTACTATAAAATGGAGGTACTTTAAAAATTACATAAATACCTCATTTGGATGGTCATATTTTCGACTCTAGGTGTACTTAATGTGATATTTTCTTAAAGCCCTATAAAAAATCTTTTAAATTAATAACTGGTGATAATATGCAGGGGAAGCAAAAAGCTCCAAATCAAAACGCAGTTTTTAATAAAACACAATTTTTAGAATACCTTACAATATTTACTAAGCGTTTTCTATTTATAAATTTTAAAAAGTTTTTTAATCGTATTATGTTTAATTCATATATTTATAATATGATATATTTCAGTTAAAAGACTTTTTAAATATAAATAATAAAATGCAAAGGAAAAATTGTGAGATATTCTTAAACTTGAGTTTTATCAAAAACTGCCTATTAATTTGGAGCTCCTCAAATATATTTAATTTTTAATGAAGCCCCTGTATATTATATCACCTTTAAAGAGGTCTTAAAAATAAAACTTTTAAAAAATATCACTTTAATTTTTAAAGAGCTATCATTTTGTAGTACCTAGGTAAAGGTTTTGACTTTATATTCTGGGGTTATAAAGTGCTCGTCAAGAGCTTTAAGCTAAATTTATAGATTGACCGTCACCGACAGCCGATTGACATTTCGGTTTCTAATATGGTAAAAGGAAACGGTAAACAGAAAATATAAATTGACAAATGGAAAGTTGTTGTTTCATCTTTAAACTAAACACATCAAACGGCAAACGAAAACAGAAATGTCAATCTATAAATCCAGCTTTAAAATGATGTGCGACAAGACTCCCCTTTCCTTTTAAAATTTGTATATGTCAATTTCACTCTAAAATATATTATTTATGGAACAATTTTATAATTCAAAGTTTAAATTTGTAAAATATATCCGTTAAAAATAAAGAATGGGGCCATTAAAGAAATTTACTTTAAAACAAAATCTATTACGCTTCTTTAGGGAGTTATTAACCTTCAAAAGTTAGAATCACAAAATATTTTTTTATGTATAACTTTTAAACGTGACATTTAGGCAACTAAATAACAGTTTAGTAAGTCAGGATTATATAAGGTGAGTTAAATTTTTTTCATTTTATGTAAGCATTTTTGTCAGAGTTTGACATTTTGCTTTGACAGTTCCATTTCTTAATCTTTGTTCTACAAAAAAGTATACTTTATTTGAAACACTATCTTGTATCGTTCTTCAGAAAACCGCATTTTATATAAGAGACAGACTAGTCTTAAATATGTAATAATTTTAATATTTTAAAAAATCATTTATACATGCTAAAATTATTAAAAACGGGTAAGGGTATAAGGGTAAAACACCGGCTTGTATATACGGTATTATGGATAAATTTTCTAGAAAAGTACTTAACTGATTTTAAGAAACTAGAGACTATTAAAACGAAAATTTAAAACCCTTTAAGATAAAGGTATCACTTGACCCATTTGAACATTTTTTTATAATTGTACAAAAACGGCACGGTAATATAAAATTATAACATTGTTTCCAAATACTATCTAAATGTTCAATATATCCAATTTTGACGCAATAGTATTCATTTTGTCAGGGTGACATAATGGTGTAAAATCAAAACTGGCACAGAAATTAAGTTTCACAAATAAACAACATAATTTTAATTAAAAAAAACTACCCCAAGCCTTAAAATTAGTTCTTGTACTTATTCCTTAATCTTTATTGTTAATTATATCCTTATTCTTAACCTAATAGTTTTTAAAATACTGATAGTAAAACGCGAGATAGTCTAGAAATTAGATAAGAAAAAAATATTTTATAATTTTTTAATAAACACCTACTATATATCAAAGGTTTAAAATGTAGACCATTTAATTGTGAACACAAATAAATCCGTTTCCCTAATTTCCATTTGATTGTTATCATATAGTGCTTTGCGTTTAGATATTTACTGCATTGCAATAACTTATTTATTCAAATTTTTATTGTTGACTACTTAAGTATCAAAATTAAGCTGCTTAAAATACTTTCCTATTATCTTTAAATACCTTTAGCAAAATAATCAATAAAATTCAAAATACTGCATTTTCAATGTATTTTTAATATATTGACGCAACTTTATGCCACAATATTGTGCACCGTTTTTATTACCTATTATACAGAAAACAATTAATAAAACCTAAAAGTTTTCCCTTAATCACAACGATAGTTTAAGTACACCCTTGTAGTAATTTAGATATTTGTACATTTTCCAATATGATTAAGAGAGACCCACAACAACATTTTAGAACTAAAGAAACGGCTCCCAGGGCAGTAACAGTTGTAAATCCTTGGTAAACCGCTCGTCGCTGTCTGTTGAGGTTAGCTCTTATCTGTCACATAAATAAACTGTGTTTTTCATTTAAAACACCCTGGAAAGAAATTAGGCCGGTCTAGCCGACTATACATTTAAATTTAGTACTTAATAAAGCTTGGCATGGACAGGTGTTTTTTTATATTTACGACATTTTTGAAGTAAGTTTATGTTTTTAGGTTCTTTTGTTAACAGACATAGTATATGTTTCTTTGACGGTGGTCGACAATGTATTGTTTTTAATAAAACTACTTTCTTGGACCTCCATTGTCTTTATTTTTAACTGATACACCATGTTTCGGATAGTGTCTATCTCCAACTGACGAAACTACGACTTATATAGTATTTGTTGTTCACTGAAGCTTTACCGATTTTTCACGGTTTAGCAACGATTCCCAGATATTTGGTATGTTAATACTAGACTTGCTAAATACGTTATTGTTGTTTAAAATGACAGCAGCTTTTTAAATTTCCTCTTTTCTAGTGTTCTTTTTCATGAATAATTTTGGCCTCCGACCACTGTATGTGGTGATGTTGTTCCGGTTAGTCATGTTCCAAAATGGATACAATAAAGCAATAATAAAGTAAACAATAGAAAAATATAAAAAAACAAAATAAAAACCACCGACATGAACAAGACTCAACAAGACCAAACATTCATGACTATTCCGTATGTTAAAGGAAAAGATTCGCACAATTGCCAACAAGTACAACATTAAAACAGCATTTAAATCTTTAAGAAGCATTCTGACAAAGATGATACCGGACCACAACACATTAAACAACACTGTATCTACCAGATTTTCTGTTAATGTAGTGAAGTATACGTTAGGGAAACAAAAAGGCCATTAGACATTAGAATAAGAGAACATAAAAAACATACGGAACAAAGTGAAATTTCTAGATCAGGGGGTGACCAAACAAGTATGGTCAAAAAATCACCACATACAGTGGTCGAAGGCCAAAATTATTTATAAGGAACATTAAAAAAAAGAAAATTTAAAGAAGCTGCTGTGATTTTAAACAACAAGAACATATTTAGCAAGCCTAGTATCGACATACCAAATATCTGGCGGCCGTTGCTAAACCGTAAAAAATCGGTCAAGGTTCGGTGAACAAGGGTGGTTTTAGTTATTACTTAAAAAAGGTTAGAGATAGACAACATCCGAAACGTAGTGTATCAGCTAAAAATAAAGACAATGGAAGTCCAAGAAAGTAGTATTATTGAGTCAACGTATAATTTAAAATACTACTATTTTAATTTATAATATGTTTAACATTATAAAAAGTACAGGGTGCTACTAAACAAGGGCAAAATATTTTAGGAGGTGATTACTTATTTCAAATTAAGGGTAGCTTGCTTTATAAATATAAGATCTAAAGTCAACCATTAGGGAAATATCGCGGTACAAAAATGGAGAAATAACGTTTTTATTTTTTTATCTCAAAAACGGAATGCGCTAAAATAATGCAATTTTACGGCAGTATTGCTAATTAAAAAAATATATTTTTATAATTTTGCACTTTTTAAAATTGTTAAAAGTTATTAAAATATGCTAGCCCTATCTCTCTTACTAACCAAATTTAAAGATACAGTACTTAGGTAATTACATCGAAAAATATAAATTTGGATGAACTAATTTATTAGATATTTTTTAACTTTTGTATTTGTTTTTAAACTTACCAATTTTAAATAAAAAAACCTAACATCTGCTGTGACCTATTGAGGAATTTGTAATATTTATTTCTTTGACATTACTCAGTGGTTCAGTCCTTTCGTTTTTAAAGTAAAAAAAAAACATTTATGGCCAGACCTCGTAGATGACTGACAAAATTTAAAATCTGATGGTTATACTTTAGGTTTTGTAAAATTAATATTAAAAAGTTTCTCATATGAGCCCAACGTACGTAAACACAATGTATATTTTTGGTGATAAAATCGTTCTCTTAATATCTATTTTTTATCATATTATTTATTTTACTTAAAAATTGGCCCAATAAAAGGGTGTATCTAGTATTAAAGTAAATTATGACAACGATAAAAAGATGTATATCATACATTGATAAAATCTTAGTAGAGCCAACTAATAAACTGTTAACAAAGTATGAAACACTTTTTCTTGTTGTCATAATTTTATAAATTATGATTACACCAAAGACATAAAATTTAAAAATTTTATTGTGATGCTTCAGAAAACAGGTTGTAAAGTGGGTAATTTTTTAAATTATTTTGATAAAAATTATTTTTATAAATGTTAAGACTAAGTAAATGTCAGTAAAACAAAACGTTATTTTAATTTAGTTTAAATTCTAGGCACTCTTAATTATGTTAGAAAATAAATTTAAACCTTATTGTTGTAAGTATTTATAGGTCTTTAAATATATTTTTGGCAACTGAAAGTGCTTAAACTAACCTGATAATAATATGCTTACATATACCCAGAATAATATGGAACTTGGCCCGAAAAAATAATAAATATAAATTAAATGCTGCAGAATTTTAAATAACAATTTAATCGAGCACACTAAAAACAAATTAAATTGGGTGAAACAAACAAATACCTATAAAATAAAAAAAGAACAAAAATAAAAAATTTACACAAAATATCATGGAATATAATTTTGCAATGCAACGCAGCAATTGTTTATCGTTAAAACTTTTAATTCTAGAATGACTAATACAGTAACCCTAAAATAAAGAAATTATTGTCAAAATTAAGCCCATGGATATCATAAAATCTGATTTTTTAGACTGCGTGACTACATTTATGTGCAGTTAAAGATCCAAATAATTTGTCTTACTCGACCAAAAACAAAAAAATAATTATATATATCTTTTAAAATTTTTAGATGTATCTACTTTTAATAAAATACGGTATTAAGAAACACATTTTAAATCGGTGATGGGGCAAAGATAATTTTTACATGTTTAACTTTAATTGCTTAAGTTTTCTATTTACAGAAATGAGGTAAAATATGGTATTTCTATTTAAACTATCCTTTTATTAAAATAATAAACAGTTTTACTAGTTTAATACCTTTTGATAACTAAAAATACTCACAACAGCTATAATTAGCATATATTATTGCAACAGGCATTTCAGAAATATATTAAGAAGATTTAAACAAGAATAAATTGTTCGCCCAAATCTAATCCATGATAGCAGACTTAGCGGACTAATTCTATTTACATACAATTCAAAATTTGTCTTTGAGAACTGAAAAATTTACCAATTGTGCTACATTTTGCTTAAATATAGTAAATACATTATCGATTATTGTGTTTCTCCTCGTAGTACGCCTTGTAATTTTTAAACAGATTCTGACTTTTAAGAATTTTGTGACAATTGTTTTATTCTTTGTAATACAGGGTGTCCCACCGGGAACTGCTGCGATTGATTTCTTGAAAAGTAGGCTGTCAAAATTTTTAAAAATTGGTAGCATTATAAAGTTAGTGGGGGACATACAACTAAAATATTTTAACAGCCCTAGCACTTCCAGTTATACCGGAAGCTAATGTCAACTTCCCTATTTTAAATGAAACACCCTATATATTATTTATTTTTTAGATTCTGAATTTAATTCTAAATTCTAAAATCTCTAAGTTATGTATCATGTTCAATACCGAAATTCAACCCTTTTTTACTTATTTTAAATTTTATGTCAAAAATGACGTTTGCAAGCCATTACATAACCACTAATTTCTTCTGGGTTTCTCGTGGAAAAATAATTACTTTAGTAGACTGTATTAATATTTTTACAATTATTAAATACAGAGTGGTCAAAAATAATCGTTAAAAATTATTACGACAAAAACCTTAAAAGTCAATTTTTAAATGGAAACCCCATCTTCTTTTACCTTATCCTATTAAATATCAAAGTAAGGATAAGTTTGTAAAAGGATGTCTACCCCAAAAATTTATAGTTTTCGAAATATTAACAATTTAATATTTATCTATTCTAACAATGCTTTTAAGTGCGGCTTTAGTTTGGCTCCTAGTTGGCCTTGACAACGAAATGAGGCGTCATAGCCAACTACACTGTACCTACCCGTACTTAAATGCATTGTTAGAATGGATAAATATTAAATCGTTAATATTTTAAAAACTTTACATTTTTGAATAGAGATCCTTATACAAACTTATCCTTAATTTTAATGCTTAATAGGATAAGGTAATAAAAGATAGGAGTTTTCATTTCAAAAAATTACTTTAAAAGTTTTTGTTTTTGTTATAATTTTTAACGATTATTTTTGACCACTCTTTATTTATTAATTGTGAGAATATCAACAGAGTCTACTAAAGTAGTTCTTTCTTTACAAGTAACCCAACTCCACCTTATATTAAAGGCTTTTGTTTCGAAGAAATTATTGGTTATATAATGGCTTCCAAACGTCATTTTTGACATAAAGTTTATTTGATTTGAAAACAAACAAACCCAAGAGCGGCCGTATTGTTTAAAATAGTCCTATAAATTAGCTTAAAACAACAAATATGTATATTTTTTAATTTGTGGCAACTGGATTTTGTAAATTCAATTTATAGTCACTAAATATTGATAATGTGAACGTTAGGAAGACCTAACTTCGTGGCAAATTTCAATTTACCATAAAAAACTATTTAAAGATCGACGTCTGTGTTATATAGACGGGCGGACGTAAGGATGGTCTTAATAATTTCAATTGTTTCTTTTGAGGTAAAAATCCCTAAAAACCAACAGTTACTGCATAAAAAGTGTCACAAGGGAATTTTAGAAATGCATAATACTCTTTATTAATTATTTTTATTTATAATTTAAACCAGACAGTTAAGAGTTTTTAACGCTTTTATTATTTAAAAGTCTTCCGAGTGACTCTTTCTATTTTGTATGCCATTGTACATACCTGAAAAGACAAAAAAATTAAAACTAAATGGTATTTTCTTAATGATCTTAATACTTCGTTCTTTTTAAAAACACAAAGATTTTTTCAAATGATTTTGTTGTTCATATTTTAAAACGTATTTTCACTTTTTAGAAAACATTGAATTTCTTGATGGGGAGAAGAAAAAAAACTATTCTTTATCTACTAGTATTAAAATGCAGGTTAGGTGATTTTTAGGGTATATTTATAATGAAGCTAGTAAAAATAATTATCATTTGTAAAACAGGTTACAACCAAAATGTCACTTTTTATGTCTTACCTGCTGGGAAAAACATCCAGGATCTTAAATTCCAAATATGCTGCACAGATCCGAGAAATGAAATCACTATGTTACTGTGTGTAGAAATAGGTCGAAAAATAATTTGACCGCCACGTTGCACGATTTTCAAAAACAGCAGCGAATACCCGCCCTATGCACATGCACTGACTAAGGTTAGGAGTGTGTGAAAGCGCACGGCGTACGATCCGAGCCGAGAGGGAGCATCGACTGTGCGAGGGTGTTCTAACTGTGTGTTGGACTTTAGAGTCGGGCCATATTGATCCACAGCCGTTTCAGATTGGCGCGGAGCGCTTAACAAAAGTTTGTAGCACTACTCGCGAAAAACGGCAGGCTGCGGGTTTTCTTTTCTCGATGGATACTGATTATATGCTGAAAATTGTTGTTTTGATTCCTTGTTTGCATCCGATATGGTGCTTTATATTCATGATTTTTTAGATTTCTAAATCTATATTTTTAAAAATGCCTATAATTTTTCATCTCAGAAAATAGGTAATCGACCAAGGGACTCACGTCTAGTAAACTTTTAATTCTTAAAACCTTAACCTCGGCCTTAGACGCTTTTAGAACAACTCACCTGTCTTAATGCACACATTTTATTTCTCAAAATATTTTTAAAACTGTAAGGCATGACTTTCAAAACTGAATACACACCAATTCTTCAGAAGACGACTTTTTGTCTCGTTTCTGTCTCTCAGGTCGGGTTATTCAATGTTTTTAATTTTTTATTTAATATACATATTAAATAAAATTTTAAAAATTATTAATAATTAAATCATAGGTATTACTATGTTTTATTTATTTATTTTATGTATTAAATTTATTTACCAAGATTTTTTATTTTTAAACTTTTTATTCTAGCATAATATATTAATTATTTTAGCAAAAACGCTGACATTTCTAAACAAATGTATTAGTCACTTTAACCTAAATTTTTACAACAGTACATTTTTATGGTATTATAATATACAGGGTGTTTTATTTAAAAATTTTACCTTTTGTCCTGCCCTTTATAATATTACCAATATTTAAGTATCTTTTTCTAAAATAAAAAATCAAAATTTAGCAACTATAAAAATTTGAATTTGGTTAATGTAATTAGGTGTAATATGTAAAAATTAGATAATTTTTTTTCCTTTAACAAATTTAAAACCAACCGTTTAGACCCAAATTAATTTAGTCATAAATCTGGTATAATCCTGAAAATGCAGCTTAAAGGTTTAACAAACGTAGTAACTGTATCACGTTTAAGTCGTTAAAATTTATTATTTAATCTAGGGAAAATATTTTCCTTCGGTGCTATACTTGGGGCACTTTAAATTGAGAAAAACACCTGAACAAAAAATGTAATATATTGGTTGAAAAAGTCAATAACCGTGGTTACCACAATAAAAATGTATTTTATTGGTTTAAAAAGTAGGTCATAGTTCCTTAAGCCTTGTTTTCACGGTGATAGTACTTGCGTGAAAGTGCTCTTGTGATAGTAACCTCGATGGTCGAATTATAAAATTAAGATGTATACTTGATAAAAAAAAACTATCATGATAGTAACCAATAACAAGATGGCTGAATCAGATTTAATTGCTGCGGTAAAGCTGCTGTTGTTATTAAATTAAAAAAAAAAACTCAATAAAAAAATAAAAACGCACAAGAAATATGGCTAAGGAAATGGATAGACAAAAGAAATACAGTTGGTGCATCAGCGACACTTTTAAAAGAACTTGCTGTAGATGATCCCAAAAGCTTTTTTAAAATTTTTACGCATGAATTTCTATTTTAAAAAACATAATTATTTTTAGGTGTGCCGTAAGATACAAAAGAATAATACTGTTATGTAAATGTCTCTATCAGCAAAGGTACAACATCTAATACGGGCTCCCGTTCCAGTACCCGAAGACTTCTTAATTTTTGCCACTTCTTGATTAAATGTACATCTTATGCTCCTAATTTTTGCTTTATTTTTTTAAATGTAGAAAGTTTAGCAGTTGGGAATGCTCGAGTATTTTTGATAGTGTTTGGTATTACGGTGATTTTTCGGTAACCGGTAAAACCGCGACAGTGATTTCTAAATCACCGTGATTTTAAACAGAGATTTTAATCACTGCAGTGACTTGAATATACATAAATATTTAACTAAAAATGAAAATATACAAACAGCTCGGTGTCTGGCAATGAATACGAATATATTATTTATGCAGCTCTTATCGGTTATCATTGACATGCAGCATAATATTTATTGATTTTATAAAAATAAATATTATGCTGCAAATTAAATTAACAGCAATATTACGAAATCTAAATTTTTTTGGTTCGTAACTCAAATAATCATTTTTATTTAAGGTGTGACAACAACAAGCTTAGAGTGATATATTGCAATATTATTATGTAAAAATAATATCAAGTTTTAGGGTTTATTCATTACCTACTTTCAAAAATAAAAAACACATTTGTTATTAATCGAACACCATTTTAACATTTTTAATCGAAATTCAATTATAAATAATATAATAAAGATAAATATAAAATTAAAAACTTTTTTAAAGCAAAACGAAAAAGCATAATAAAAAATTAAAATTTTAAATTCTTTAAATAAATAAAAAATAAAACAATATAAAGCTTACTTTTTTCCCAATTAAAATTAAAAATTAGCATTAAGAAAGATTAGTTTTTTAGCTTTGTTTGCACTTAATTTGTTTCTACGGTCGATTAATACTAATCCGGCTTTGGAAAATACTCTTTCACATGGCTTGGCGGTGCCCGCCACCCTCCACGTCTAAACAATATAAATATCATATCAGCTTAAATCACTGTTTTCCTTCACATATTATTTTTAAATAATAATTCGTAGGTATATCAATGCGTGTCGTGTCGATGCCGATTGCAGTATTCGCTTCAATCACTGATCACCGTTTTTGTAAAAAGTAAATCACCGGTAGCGCCAGTGATTTTCCATTTACCGGTGAAATATCGCGGTTATTGATATATCGCCATCGGCGATCATTCAATGCGTTCAATGCGTGTCGGGTCGATGCCAGTATTCGCTTCAATCACTGATCACCGTATTTGCAAAGAGTAAATCACCGGTAGCGCCAGTGATTTTCCATTCACCGGTGAAATATCGTGGTTATTGATATATCGCCCAACACTAATTTTTGATCTAATAGAGACGAGTCACCGAAGGTCGAGGCCCAATATTCCTCGATTTCGATTAAAATTAGTAAATCGAATCGAGGGTCGTGATCTCACAGCTGATAAGGGCAGCAGAATTTCTTTAAAACATGGTCCTACTTCGCTCCTTTTTAAAATCGGAAGAGCTATTTCTCATAAACATTAAAACATTTCATATTCCTTAGAAAAATGTATTATGTTAAATTGCCTACGGCTCATTTTAACTTTTTTGCAGTTTCTACAATTATTTGTAAGATTTATTGTAAAAATCACACGTGAAATTCGTAAACAAACAACAAATTTTATCATGAACTCTAGGCCAGCGAGAAAGTGCGAAAGTACTATCGCGACATCATGATAGCGACTATTGGGTTATTTACATGGTGATAGTGAATGTGACAGTCACTATCATAATAGCAACTATGACAAAAATATTACCGTGAAAACGAGGCTTTACTATACTTTGGGCACTTTATATTCATATTAAATATTTAGTAAGTAGCTCAGGAGAACTAACTTTTTAAACCAATAATATACATTTTTTGTTTAGGTGTTTTTCTCTGTATGAAGTGCCCAAAGTACAGTTTATGTTTATTAGTTAAAACTGGCCGCAACATATTTTCTTCTGCAAAATTTCAATCAAATTAAAAACGTTTTTTTTTTTGTTTTTTTTAGGTAAAAGTCAAAAAAGGCTTTTATTGGATGTCTTATGACACTGACAAAGAAAGTTAGGCTACTTTCTTAATATCTTTATTGACAAAGGGGTTTTTATTTTTAAATATAGTTTGTAACTTTTATGTGCTGGTTTAAAGTTCAGTAGTCCTTTAGATCCTAATCCCCAATACAGCTACGTATAGTTTACGAAATATTAAAATTAGTAAAAAAGGACTATCATAGAACGGAAGCTTTCACGGCCTTCGTCAACTGAGAAATCTTGGTTCTTGGGTTCAAACCGCGTTAAATTAAAATTGTTTATCGACGTTTCGCCATTGATTGCGAGATTGGAACACAGTTCAGTATTTTAATGTCACCGAGTAAAGATCCCTGAAGATCCCTTGTGCAATCGATGGCGAAACGCCGGTAAAAGATTTTAATTTGACGCGGTCCAAACCGAAGAACCAAGATTCATTAAAATATGACTATTTTGGCACCATCATTGGCTTAAATATGGGGCAAATCAAAAATGATAATAATAAAAGTAAGTATGCATTTTTCTAATAAAATAAAAAAAATAGGATTTATTCGTCAGTGTGTAATTTAAATGAAATGTTGGTTTATGATTAAAGGAAATGAGCTTTAAAATATTAATATAAGCAAACAGGGCTATTATCTTAAATACCCTGCATGTCCGATATTTGGGCTCATTAAGACTTTTTGATGAGCTTGCTGACAGCTATTGAGCCAAATTTTCGCTAATTTGACTTTTTATAAAAATACATTCAAACTTTTTTATAATTATATTTTACCTAATAAATTTTAGGGCTATTTTTTGCAGAAATTTAATTACCTTCGTATAAAAGTTATAATTAAACTAAACTTTATTTTAAAATTTTTAAATAATATCCTACTAAGCTAAATCAATTGAATTTGTTATGTTTTTAAAAATTAAAGTTCTATTTTGTCATTCTGTTTAGCTATATTTGCAACATTGGTTAAATTAATGTACACAATTTATTGTAATTTTTATTTTTAATAATTTTGGAAAAAATTATTGGTTAAATTAATGTACACAATTTAATGTAATTTTTATTTTTAATAATTTTAAAAAATTATTGGTTAAATTAATGTACAATTTAATGTAATTTTATTTTAATAATTTTGAAAAAAATTATTGGTTAAATTAATGTACACAATTTAATGTAATTTTTATTTTTAATAATTTTTGAAAAAATGTTTATTGGTTCTTTCTGCCAACATAATATATATACCATACAGGTTAATGCCATGTTTAAATATATTTTTTTATAGAACTGGTGTCTGGTTACTACGCGTAACCTAATAAGATTGACTCCCTTGTTATATTTAGGAGGCTAAATAAGCCAGTCTGACCATTTAAGCATGAAATGCTAAATAATTATTCAACATATGCAAATTGTCCAAATTTGACATTAAAATTAGTGCTTTGTCTGTGTACAGTTTATGGTCTTCAGTTGGTACGTTAATAGTTAAAATATTTGCCATTGTATTCCAATAAGGTATTTATTTTTGGGGCATTATGGTTGAGCGAGAGCAGTAGCAGAAACTATCCAGAGAAATCAAAATTGGGAATGGATTACCATTTTTTACATACATCTTTGGTTTATTGATTATTAAATATTTTAAAATTATGGATTTTTTTTTATTTTTTAATGCATAAACTCTTTAAATTTAGAGACAATACGGAAATTAAAATATTCTAAAGTATATTTCTTTCGCCCTAAAAATTATTATCTGATAGTTTGGAGTTTGGACCATGCGTAACTAATAAGAAAAAACTATTTTTTTAAATTAATACCCCAAATTTTTTATATAGTGCAAAAGTTAAGGAAAAACAATACATCTAAAGAGTGTATCTACGTAAGTTAAAAGTATTTGGATAATAAGCTGGTAGTTTATGTGTTTATTTCCGAACAAATTGTAATGCCTTTCGAAAAAAGCATTTCATATATATTTTTTTAACGTTATTCAACTCAATTTTAAAATCAGTGTCCTTTATAAGCTTTCAAATTTGCAAGCCTACAATGATATATTTTTTTATTGTTTCTTCGATCATTTAAGGAAATGTTTAGTTGTGGTACTAAAAGCCTTCACTATTCTTATTTACGGACTTTAATAAAACATATATATATATATATATAATAATAATATATATATATATATATATATATATATATATATATATATATATATATATATATATATATATATATATATATATATATATATATATATATATATATATATATATAACACCTAGCTTTATAAGTAGTGAAAGTAGCATATTTTCTTAAAGGTCAAAGCACAGTAGGCGCTCAAATGTCGGTATGCTCACGGACCGATCAAATATCTTATATGCTACTTAAATACCATTCATTTAAAAAGTATGTAAAATATTTGATCGGTAAGTAAGTGTAAGCGTACCGAGACCTGAGCGCCTAGTGTGCTTTTTATTTTCATAAGTCTCATGTTTATTTCGCATTTTTATTCAAGATATTCCATTGTTTTGATATCTTGATCCCAAAAGTAGAGTCTTCAATTTGGAAAGTTTTAATTGTCTTACAAGATCGTTTAAACCAAACTCGAGTAGGAAAACGAGGTAGGTACTGTTGTTTTACTAGTGGTACATAAACATAAATTGGATTAGTTATTCAATTGGCGCTTTTGATTTTATAAAAACACCGTAGGTCGGTTAATTTCTTTCTCTTGTTATCAGTTTAAACTTTTTCTGTATCTACAAGTACAATCTGTATAGAATAATAGCAAAAAGTAAAAGCAGATGTAAAATTAGCACCCTTAATGCTTCATGTTTATCAGGTTTTTATTTAAGGGAGGATTTTGTTGCAGACCAGATAATAAAAGTACTAATAAATAAAGGCAAAATATGTTAAAAGTTTTTTGATAAAATAAAAGGCTATTCGATTATTTTGCATTTTACATTTATTTACCTATGCTCGTCCTCGAAATTTTTTCCACTATTAAACCATTCCCCTTTTGCAACCATTTTTTTAAATTTTATATATTCTAAAATAAGGATTTTGGGTTTTTAAGGTGTTTTTTTAATCCATGTTCAGTACTATTATTTTCGAAACAGTTTTTTAATCGTCTTGTAGTACTTTATGTACCAGGTGTCAAGTTATAAATTCACACCCCCTTAACTTTTTATTTTTATCGTACAAAATTAATAATTATATCAGTTTGTTGGGTTAATTTTGTAGTTTTTGAATCAAAAATTAAACTTTTAATATCTCTTAAAATATACATGGTAGGACAAAAAGTATAATTTTTTTAAACGGAACACCCTGTTTTATATATCACTTATAAAAAGATATTTTAAATAGCCAAATACCACATTTGATAAATTTATCCTTATTAGTTTAGGAATTATATTTAATTATGTAGGCATGTATGGCAATAATTGCCCAATAATTTTATTTCTGGCCATATTTCGAAAACCATTAAAGATAGATACATAAAATATGGTATTTTTGTAACGGTCTTTAAATTATCTTTTAAATGTTGGTTCAATATACAGGGTGTTCCATTAAAAAATTATTTCGGTCGTACCCTGTATATCTTAAGAAAAAAAGAATTCCGATGAAAGGTACAGGTACTACAGAATCATCCCAACAAAATGGTGTTTTTATTTTTTTAATAGGTTAAAGAATAAAAATTTAGGAAAATATAAGTTTATTACGTTTCTAATAGGAATTAAAAATTAGTCTTCAGATTTGCATGGCCATATTTCGAAAACTAATTGAAATAGGTACATGAAATTGGCATTTTTAAAAGGTTTTTAAAAGATATTTTTAACGATGAAATAATTTATTGGGTGTTCCATTGAAAAAATCATACTCTTTGTCTTACCCTGTATATCTTGAAAGATAATACAAATTTTATTACTAATTCTGAAACTACAGAATTAACCCAACAAACTAATATTTTAAATTATTTTGTATGACAAAAAATAAAAAGTTAAGGAGGGTGTAAATTTATAACTTGACACCCGCGGTACAATAGGTAAAACTGTTCTTGAAAATTAAAATTAATTTAAACTATAATATGAACCTATATTAATAAAAAATATTAACATAAAGAAAATACAATGTCTTTAAATCATTTCCGTCCTTTATTTCTTTTTAAAAAATATCTCATGTTTTACTTAGTTTTAAAAATTTAGGTCGTAATAAATTATATTAAAAAAACAATATTTTAAGCCGCTTTATTATACTCAAAGCTTAAAAATAATTTGGTAAGTCCTAGCTACCAGATCTTTAATTAATCTAGGGTATTGATCAGACAAATAATAGAACTGTTGAGCGTAGCGAAACCAGAGTAAATATTGTGATATAAATTTCAAGTGCCCAACGATTTCATTATTTATCTGATCAATATCCTATTTTAATAAGAAGATTAGTAGCTAGGACTTACCAAATTATTTTTTAGCTGATAGTACAATAAAGCCGTTTAATTTTTATATAATTTATTTTTAAGTTTTTTGTTTTTTTTTTTTGTTGTTAGTTTATACTTCTCATTCTATGAAGCTCATTTAATGCCTCACTATAACTAACTAGAACTAACCAACGATTTTATATTGAGGAAGCTGTGGAAAATATGTAATTCCCCTTTTTGTGGCGGCGGCCATCTTTGATTGTATTTTTTTGTAGTGAGCTCTATTCTAACAATTAAGCCCTTTCATTTGATACCCATTTTAAGGTAGTTGTGGAACAAATATGTAATCAGCCATTTTTTGGACGGCTATCTTTGATTTTATTTTTTAATAACGAACTTTATTCTACAAATTAAACCCTTTCATTTGATACCCATATTAAGGTAGTAGTGGAAAAACATATGTAATCCGCTATTTTGTGGCGGCGGCCCTCTTGAATTTTCATTTTTTTTTGCAGTAAGCTCGATTCTACAAATGAAGCCCTTTTATTTCATACCCATCTTAAGGTAGTTGTGGAAAAATATGTAAGCCGCCATTTTGAGACGGCGGTCATCCTGAATTTTAATTTTTTCATAGTAGGCTTCATTCTACCGATCAAGCCCTTACATTTAATACCTATATTTAGATGTTTGTAAAAAAATATGCAATTCGCTATTTTGTATTGGTGGCCATCTTGGATTTACAATCATAAAGAATATATTACATTATATTGTCATCAAAATTAAGAGTGTGTACCCAATTTCAGATCAATCGGTCGTCAGAAAGGGGGTCAAATTCCAATTACTCGTACTATACTTTGGCCACTATAAATTAATAAATAAATACCTAGTAAGTAACTTTATTTACTGTAGCTTTAAACCTATAAAATACATTTTTTATTTTGGAAACTAGGGTTATTGACAACTTAAACCAATAAAATACATTTTTTGTTCAGGTGTTTTTCTCAATTTATAGTATAATAATAAACAGGTTACGTTAAGTTAAACCGTTTTAAAAAAAGGTATTCACTGGATTATACATTTTTTTTCTTTTAATACCAAATTACGAAGAAAATTAGGATAGCTTTATTTTTAGTATTACACATTTTAAAGTATTATACTAAAGTCTTCCGGAGATATATTTATAAAATTAATATTTAATAACACAAAGAAAATGTAGTCCAAATTAATAATTTTGCATAATACCTCAGTTCTTGTTTATGACAAGTTTAATAGAGTTACGACTTAGCAATAAGAAACTGACAACAAAGTTAGCTGTAGAAAATCCGTAATTCACTATTTTATAAGACTCATCAAAATGTTTTAGAAAATAAATGGACATTTAACCGCGCATGTAAAGCCTATCAAAAAGCTAATTTCCTAAAAATTGTTTGTATTAAAGTTTCAAAATAAAGTAATTTAAACAAAAATTAAAAACTACCAAAATTCTTATCTTTTTAACCAACAGAACCAGCGTGTATGAAAACAGTTACAATTAATTCGGGCCACACATAACCGCAATGAGCCCGAGGCCGTGCGTTTTCCTGGTGAAATGTAGGGGGATGCAGGACAAAAAGTTTTATATTTATTTAAACTGCAGTAATATTAGTCAATTATACCATGCTTTAAATTATACCTAATCGTAAAATAAACATTTACAAATAAGGTAACACAGTTTTAAGGTTTGGCAACATATAACACCGAAGCCTGCACCGTAGCACGGCCGTGTCTCGGTTTTAAAATTTACCGTTGTGATGTTTATAGTTTTTTAATTTCTTGAAATAATAATTAAAACAAAAAATAATATTGTATTCGTAAGTTTTAATCACATAATATTTACAAGATGTAACAATAAAATTTATTTTACATTTTTTAATGCTTAATAAATCACATTTTTTGTATTGTTTGTTTACAACAACTAACTTACTTTCTTTTAATTTTTACACGTTATGAACTAAAATAAAAGGTGAAGCCTGTAAACTCAAAGCTTCGTTCGTGAAACATCGTAGCTATCCGATCTACGTATGATTTTATTTGCTGGGCATGTTTCAGAGCGTACGAGACACGTGCTACGATGCGGGTCTTGTGGGACATCGGTGCGGTTATGTGTGGCCAGACTTTAACCTATACTACACGCAAAGTTTGGATAAAAAGAACAGATATAAGTGTAAAAATCCATTTCATTTAAACAAAGAGATATACATACATAAAACAAAACACTTAGCTTGACAAAAATGCTTTTTATATTTTTAATGGCATAAAAGTGATTTTAATTTTTTCTGAATTTATTTGCCCCACTTTTCTCTATCATCGTGAATCCGGGCTCGGTGCGATTATGTGTGGCCCGACCTATTTGTTTACCATTAGGGTTCCCAGATGTATTGCAGAAAAAAACTGGACATAAAAAAACATTAAATTATTTTTAAAGGTGGCAAAGAGCTATTTATATAAAAAAAAAAGTTCACTTCAGCCCAGTAGCGTTTGCAGGGGTACCTAAACGAGATTTCTGGTAAAAAAATGCACGCCACTGACTTTTAAGCAAGTTTGTTATGTTATTTAAACTAAGCAAATAAAAATACATCTTTTTAGCTCTTTTTTATATCCTGATAACTTTTTGAGAATAATAAAATTTACTTTACTGCATACCCATGGACTGGATACTGAAAGTAATAATTATACATATTATATACATATTTTTTTGTCAGAAATATTCGTCGAGGTACCGCTCAAGTCACTAGATTAAATAACTTTAAGTAACTTAAAAATCTCTAAATAATCTTTGTAAATAAACTTTTTAAATCTACAGATAAAAGTGCCAAATTTTATTTAAATCAAAATAGGGTTATTTAAGGTATTAACAGAAAATTATTTTTTAAAGATTAGCGCCCTGTATCTGGGAAACAATGCATTGCCGGACCTATGTTTATTTTTTTAATTTTATATTTTTTGATGCAGAATCTATCGCTAAATTTTCTTAAAAACATTCTGTAACACTCTGTAAAGACAGACGATTTTGTTTGTCTATTCAATTTCAATTTAATATTGAACTATTTTGCAAAGTCTGGATTCGTATACTGTAATTATTTTACATGTTTACAAAGGTTGGTTTCTTTGATTGGCGATTGTTATTCACACTTGGAATCTTTGATTGTAGTTAGTGTGGTGTTGCACTATAAACAAAATAACATGTTCCTTAAATTATGACGTTTTTATTCAAAACGCACAAAAAACCGAACATTCTGTTGTCTGGTTTGCTAAGATTTTTCCGACCGGACAGGCATCAGAAAAACCGGACTGTCCGGTCGAAAACCGGAAATCTGGCAACCCTATTTACCATTGATACTCGTAATCCCCAACTTTTTATTCTTACCCTGTCTATGCGATTTTTGTTTGGACCAGTAGTAAATAATTCAACTGAGCGTAATAGTCTAAGCTACGAATAGAAAGCGACCTGCACCTATCTGTTTACCGGATTAAAGCTAAAGTGCTCGCCAAAAAAATCGGGACAAGCAATTTTTAGCACCATATTTAACTTGTAGTAACTTTTGAAATAAAAAATATTTTTAGCTGCGGATTTCGGTTTGCTAAAGCCCATTTCGTCTAGACACATGGCGCAAAATGATTTTTGCGCCATTTTACCTAATGATGTTTTTTTTGTACAGGGTAATCAAACAAAACTGACTCTCTCATTATACAGGGTGTTTTGGATTTTAATAGGAAAAATTTAATAGACGATAGAACATAAAAAAATAAAAAAGTCTATATAAACATGTATGTTTTGAAGCTTCGTTCTCGAGATACAGGGTGTTAAAGTTTTGGAGAAAAAAATAGTTTTTTATTCATAGCTCAAAAATCCCTTGGCTGATTTACCTTAAACTTGACAGGTTCATTCAAACACAAATCCCTGTACCTATTCGCATTCATAGTCTCACCTATCAAAATACCCATTTCCGTTCTTCCATTACTCATGATACCACCCCATACAGTAACACCAGCCCCACCAAACGCAACCCTTGCTTCCATATTTTCCTCACGGTACCTTTCATTCCTCTCCTTCCAAACTAAGAGTCGTCCATCAGATGCATGCAAATTAAATTTACTTTCATCCATTTGTATGTGTAAAGCAACAATTATTATTTAAAAAAATGAAAACATTAAATGTATGTTTTAGGAGGCCACTAAAGAACAGGAAATTTTTTTATTATTTTGTGTTCTCGAAAACAAGCAAAATACGAAAAAACATTTAAAAACAAAAAGTTGTATTTTTCTTGATTTTTTCTATAGGGCCAAGCAATAAAGTATTAGTTTTTATTTTTTTTCTCGAAAACAAAGCAAGATACGAAAAATTAACAAGAAACAAAAAAGTTGTATTTTTAAATGCTTAATCTAAAAAAAATACAAAATTTAAAAAAGCAGTGGCGTACCATTATTTTTCCATCTTTACTAACTAGATTGCCCTCTGGGACGCCACTGCAATAATTACGGTAAATCTTATTACATCAAATGATACCTCTTATCATAAGAAACAAACCTGTCAAGTTTAAGGAAAATCGGCCAAGGGATTTTGAGCTAAGAATAAAAAACTATTTTTTTCCAAAACTTTAACACCCTGTATCTCGAGAACGAAGCTTTAAAACATACATGTTTATATAGACTTTTTTATTTTTTCATGTTTTATCGTCTATTAAATTTTCCCGATTAAAATCTGAAACACCCTGTATAATGAAAGAGTCAGTTTTGTTTGATTACCCTGTACGAAAAAAAAATCATTAAGTAGTAATTAATTTAAAATTTCCAGATCACATCAAAAAATCCACAAAAGACACATTTTAGGACAATGGATCTGCCTGGTAGCGTATCTGTGGCCAAAAGGCACTAATCGAAAAAGTAAAAAACCGTCCAGAGGTATTGACCGAAGCTGCATATTGACCAAATTTCAAACCAAACAACAACGTACAGCCCAATTGTCATAGCTTAAAACGAACAATAGCCATATTTTGTGCAATTTTATCTTTACTTTTGTTTGACCCCTGTATTTTATAGAAATGGCCATTTACCAATAAAGTGGTTAGGTAATAAAAAAGAACCAGAAAATAAGCTTTCAGAATGTGAAAACCTGGTCGAAATCGGTAAAGCCGTTTTTAAGTTACAGCGTTTTAAAGATATTGGTAGCAAAGTTTTGACACATTTTTTGTTTAGTAGTGTCTCTGGGGCTAAAGGGCTGTAATCAAAAACTGGCAAAAACGTCTGGAGATATTGATGTTACTTTACTAATGACCTATAATTAAATGCGAAAAAAAAATTATTACCGGAATCACACACCTCTAAACTTTTTGTAATTTTGCATCTGTTCATTGACCACCCTGTATACCATGAACATTTGATTATTTTTCAAAAATCATTTTGCGCCATGTCATCTAGACGAAATGGGCATTAACATACCGAAATCCGCAGCTTAAAATATTTTTTATTTCCAAAGTTACTACAAGTTAAATATGGTGCTAAAAATTGCTTGTCCCGATTTTTTTGGCGAGCACTTTATTTTATATTAAATATGGTATTTAAATAAAGATATTGTACAGAGTTGCCTAAAAAATATGTTAAGCTATATCTAAAATTAAAAAAAAATAACCTTTAAAATTTTTGACACAATCTGTATTATGGCAACCCCTTTTATTTTCTAATACATTCTACGGCTATTTAATAAAATATGTATGTTTAAATAATACTGAATATACAAAAAAATAAATTTAAATAATTCCTTATGGCATATTTTAAGTGATCGGTATTTTTATAATAATGCTATACTGTGTTAGTAAAAGTTTTGCAACTCATAAATATCTTTAAAACCGCCAAAGCTACTTACGAGATTTGATATCTGAAAGGTACCTATCGGGCATGAAGAATTTAAAAGTAATATCGGCACCGTTGCCAGCTTTTCCCGCCAGGCTAAATCTAATTGGTCCACAAATTTTCAAAATTTTATATGAACTAGCTGCTAAGATATGACAACACCACATTTTAGGTAAAAATTTCAGATGTGTTTAGTAATCTCCAAAACCACTTAAGCTGCTTTTACACATTGTGGCATTCAAGCGTTTCTTGGCAAGTAGAATGAAACAGTGATACTGTCATTGTTGCCAGATTTTCCAGTTTTGCGCTGCATGTAATATTTTTAGTATTTTAAATGAAATGCCCAATTTACTTTAATTGCAATAAAAGGTACTTGCCAACCTTAGTAAGATTCCAAATTTTCAAAATTCCATATATCCTTACCAGTTACCGTGATATTACAACACCGCAATTCTATTAAAATTTTGCAACAATGCTCATATCATTAATCAATTAAGCATGCCAAAAATTCCTATATACTAAATTTTGTAAACATAGCTTTAGTGGTTTTAAAGATATTTAAGCCCTAAATTACTTTTTGCTCGAAGTGTAGTGTATCATATCTCAACAACTAATAGAGAGATAATTTAAAAATTTAGAAACTTCCTAAATTTGATCCGTCCAATTTATTGCAATAAAAATATACGGGACATTCCATTTAAAAAAACTCAAAAAATATGCGTTGCACAATACTGGGAAATCTGGCAACAGTGCTGATATCACTATTCGATTCCACATGTCCAAAACACCCTTTATACCAAATTTGGTAAATGTAGCTTTAGCGGTTTTAAAGATATTTAAAACTTAAGGTACTTTTTACTAACCCGTAGGTAATGGTTTGCGTTTTCCCCATTTTAAAATAAATTTTTATCATAGCATTTAAACAAAAAAATAGAAGCTAATTGCCCTGAAACCATGGGCAAGCGTAGATAATTGTTATGGCTTTTTAAAATGAATTCTATTAGCACATTATATTCAACATTTAAGCTGGGACGATCTTTAACCCTGAGTTTTCCCATTTATGCAAAATCCAAATAGCCACATTATCCCTGTACCTTCCCGCTTTGTAAGACCGAGTGGAAAATGATGTCGCATATCAAAACATTTAAAGCAGTAGCAGCCGCTTCAGTACGTGCCAATGACATATTTTACTCAAATTTGACCTCTTGTTAGCGGAAAGGTACAATCCCGTAGGATCTGCTGGGAAGACCAATGAGGGACTATAATTGATTTAAATTTCAATGGAAATGCAAAGGTAAAAAAATCAGTGTAAGAAATAATTTACTAAAATTGTTTATGTAAAAGTTTTTAGAAGCATTTAAAGGCTTACATAGTATGAGAAATATAAGGATATTGACGTATGATTTGTTTTGGATGTCTTAAAATAAAAAATATATACCGGGTACCCACGAGATTACTATCAAGCTTGTTATTTTCTTGAGAAGTGGAATACAATTTTTATATTTTAGTCGGATGTTTGGTTGGATAGGATACATATTTCTGATGGTTTAGATTTTATGTGGTACATCCGTTTTAACCGGAAGTGCTCCAAACTTTACTATTTTAAATGGAACACCCTTTATATTATTTTAAAAATAAATCAATTCTACAGGCAATTCCAAAAAAAAACATGTACCGATCGTAATTAGTTTTTGAGAAAATGGCGTTCGAAAATGTCATGTTAACCGCCATTTTTATCGATTATTTAAGAAACAAATGATGCCAAAAGGGGAATGCGATTTTTTACACATATTTAATGAACCTTATATCCTATCACCGTAAAAATAAATCTCCGGTTTTACCGGAAGTGTCAATGGAAATTGACATTCGGCAATAAAGAACTTTAATAATTCAAATCGAAACCACTATCGTAAGCCATAAATTTAAATTTAACACTTATTTATCAATCTTTTTGCTTATTATATCCTATCTCTAAATCTAAAAGTTTTTAAGTTATTAATGGTAAAACATTAAAAATATATTTTCTTTGCTATTTTTAAGACAGCCAAGCATTTAATTATTAATATCTTTATAATTATTAGGTTTAGAGATAGGGTGTATTTAACAAAAAAGATTAAGAAATAAGTGTTTAGTTTAAATTTAAGGCCTAAAATAGTGGTTTCAAATTGAACTATTAAAGTTTTTTATTGCCGAACGTCAATTTCTGTGGCACTTTCGGTAAAACCGGAAATTTTATTTTTACGGTGACAGAATATAAGGTTTATTAAATAATATATGTGTAAAAAATCACATTAGCTCATTTTTGTCATCACATGTTTTTTAAAAATCGATAAAAATGGCGGTTAACATAATATTTTCGAACGAAATTTTCTCAAAAACTAATTAAGATAGGTATAACATGTGGTACATGTATTTTCTTGAAATTGCCTGTAGAATTGATTTGAGAAAAATATATAGGGTATTTCATTTAAAATAACAAAGTTGAGAACATTTCCGGTTAAACCGGAGAGAAAAGAGGGTTAATTTAATTTTTTAAAAATTTTCCACCAAATTTTATCCGTTTCAAAAAAACATTGATAGTTAAAAGTCTTATACTTATGCCACTCTCAGACGGTCAATATTATTGTGACATTATTCATATTGATTAAAAATATTAAATATGTAATGGGTTCATTGAAACAATAATATTGACGGCAATAATATTACAGACAATAAACAAGGTATATTGTCATAATATTTAAAAAAGTCAGTTACGCGCAAAGCTGTTTCTGAATAGTCCTGGTTAGCTCTTTGTCCATACGGTTCGTTGCCTTCCTTTTACTATTTCCTTACTACTAAAACATACGCAATTAGAAGCTTTACATTCATCTTTTATATTATACAGAGTGGCCGTACAAATTTTGACCCAGTTTGATCGTGAACTACTTTTCAACAGTTAAAGTTATCAAGGTGCAATTTTTGCAAATATGTTCAGATTATTTTAAAGTTTTTCTTCTCATTTTTTTGTGACATTTCATCAGCGCCAGCGTAATAATAAAATGACGAATGTTTCGATATATGACAACTTTGTTATTTGAAATGGAACGTTCTGAATATATTTTATAATTTTAAAATATTTTGTTTTCTTTAAAAAATGTATGCGATGCTATGGTTATTTTAACGCATTTGTAGACCGCCAAAAAGTTTACTACATAGTCTTAAAGAAAAATAGTGCAACAACGATTTAGGTCTGTTTAAATGTGGTAGACAATGATTCTTCATCATTTATAACTATTCACACAACGTTTCGGGCAGTCCTATCACTGTCCGGTTTTAAGTGTAAATTATAGTTATTCCTTTTGCTACTGGCTTGACATATTGTTCGGTATTGCCGTTCTGAAGCAGATCCGTCTTGATGTTTCCGAATTCTGCATAAAGAGTTGCTTGGTCACTGCATATTGTGCTGGCTCTTGCATAATGTTTTAACTATTTCAAGTTTGGTTGCTTCAGAATGGTTTGACTAGAGGTTTAGGTATTGTCCCTTGTATGTTGGTTTTCTAGATATAGATGTGCTAATTAAACCATTTTTTTGTTGACAAGAACGTCAATAAATGGTAGACAACTATTCTTCTCTTTTTCAATAGTAAACTTGATGAAGTCATTTAATGAATTTTGATGTTAAATTAGTAAAGTTGTAGTACTTTTTCCGTACTGATTAACGTGCTGCCATTGGAAAAACAATTGAACATCAGGTTTTTGATTTATTACAAAAACTCTACTTTTTAATTGGAACACAATGATATCACAATTCGAAAGATCTATCAAAGAGCTTTAAAAAAAATCAACATTTAACATATCCAATTTTTAATAGTATCGGAAATATGGCTATCTCGGAAATTTTTAAATAAAACACTTTGTATATTAATTCACCAATTCAACAGTACATTTTTATGGTATTATAATATACAGGGTGTTCCATTTAAAAAAGTACATTTTATGTGATAAATCGAAAACCTGATGTTCATTTGTTTTTCGGTTAAGTTAACCGACTTTGTATATTAAGGAAGTTAGCAATAGTGCCGACTTAAGAATGATTATACTGTATAGTCAGTTTTTCGGAAGAAAAAATAGCTTTAGGAATATTTAACAAAAAAAAACAGTGTTTTATAAAAAATAATAACAAATCTAAAAATACGAAAATTTCTTTATTAGCTAACTAAAATGTCACAAGAAAATGTCAAAAATTAAAAAATATATATAAGTTTATTAGAAAAACCCCATCTTAATAACTTTACTTGTTCCAAAGTTCTTTGCGATCAAATTGAGTCAAAATATTGACGATAACCCGTTATAAAAATACAAATCTCAGCGTCAAAGTTCTACTAACTATATAGTCATTTTAAGCTTTAGACTACAGGCACATCCTTTTTGATTTTTGTAATATTTTCTCTTAAGAAAAGGATCAATCTTGTCGCTATTTTTATCAATTTCCACCATCGGCTGCAGAGCCAAAGTCATCTCAGTTCATATTATTTCTATTATCAATGAAACACACGACTGGCGACACGTGAAATCGAACGGAATTCTAGATATTTCGGTAACTAAAGCGAAAACTCAATCTAACGAAATAATACGAGTCGAGAGAAATATATAACTGCTACAATTTATAAAGGCAACAATTTATAAATGAACAAAATTGCGGTAGTGCAAGATTTTAAACTTTTATTCTTGGTAAAGCTCTTGTCACCAATCTGTAAGTGCATTAGATCAAACTAAATCTTAGTAATTTTAGGACTTTTTTGCGTACATTACATATGTCTTAAAGTACATCCCCTCTAAGCTACAGTCATCGTAAGTTTCGTCCCCAACAAAAAGGCATTACCCTACTACCTTATATTTTTGGTTTTATTTTTATTATATTCAATTACTTTCTTTTTATTGAAAAATTATTTTCTGAAAACCATTTGTTCTATTACAAAAATGCCATAGCCCGCCTTTTTCTGTGGTCCACTTGATGGTATGGTATTATGAAAATTTAGTAAACGATTAAAATTTTGGTCATCATTATAGTTACCCTCTAAATCTCCCCCTCCCCTAAAGTTGGGTTTTACATATTTTTGAACATTCGATACACCGGCAACAGAGGTGTGTAAATTTTCGTTATATTTGATGCGACAATGTAGTCACAATTTAAAAGTTTCAATTTTTTTACTCGACTTTTGGGTTGAATTTTAGTACGCATCTTTACAGAAAAAAGGTTATATTTCAACTGTCAAAACAACTCTTTAAAATATGTATAGTGAATTTTAAAATACGCTGAATATAGGTTGTTTCTTAACCTATACGCATAAACTAAGGAAATTATGGCTTAAGACAAAAAGGACTAATTAAAAAGGTGCAGCTTTTTGTAGAAAACTTTAGAACCCTTAAAAATACTAGCAAGTATTGTAAAGTGCCATATACAGTATACTGGACCAAAACAAAAAACGATTTTTTTTAAACGGTACTGTGAAAATATCATTTATGATGATAAAAAAGCTAATATAAAAGTTCTATTCTATTCTTTTTTTTTTTTCTTGGTTTTGGTCCCTTTAGGTCCAATCCACCAGCTCTCCCCTTCCGGACTATGCTTTCCAGAGCTTTGTCGGCGGAAAATCTGAATAATCGAGCTCGTAGCTCCCAGAAACTCCAAAAGAAAACAAAAACAATTCTACAATCGATGCAATGCATAAATTGTCGGCTGTCAAACCAGGACCTGCTACTGGTGTTACGTATAACCTTCACTTTCACTACTGACAGTTCCCATGGCACGCCCATCTATTTCCCGCCATTTGAGAAATATTTCGTGTTCACCACCAAACAGGATACCATCAGCTTATAGGAATCTTCGCTCACAGCGCTTAGATCCAGAAGAAAGATGCCGTTAATTTAGCGTGAATCTTTCCTTGATTCCGAAGGTAAAAACGTCTGTACGGCACCTCTAACCGCCACCCTGGAAAGAACTTTGTAGTCCTCTACGCACGTCCGCACTGTCCGGAGTTCAAACAAAGAGGAATATAAAAGTTAGAGCCCTTAATATTAATAATAGGAGGTTTATCATCGCGACTAACATTTTTTTAACAACAATTGGTATTTCTTTGGGTACACGCCAAAATTAAATTAAAAGTACTAAAAAACCAAAAAAAATTTAAATAAGTAAAAGATAATTAAAAATCGACGTTTCAAGACAAATGGAAATAAAATAATAAAAATGAAAACTTACTATTATTTAGGTTTTAAAATTCAAATTTTGTTTTTTTTTTTTTTTTTAAAGGTGAATAGTTAGTTCATTATTTAGTCTTCCTGAAGATACTTCAGTATCAAGCAAAGGCAACCAAGTGTTATTTAAATTAACTGAAATTGATGCTACACAATTATCTTTATTTAATAATATATACGCACTTTCTTTGATTTTGCGTTTTTTAGAACAAGTTTCCTTTGCTAAAATGCTCGAAGCATCCCAGTTTATTCTATGATTGTTATCAAATGCGTGTTGGCAGATTTTTGATTTATGAAATTCTGTGTTTTTAATGTATGATCTGTGTTCTTTTATGCGTTTGGCTAATGGTCTACAAGTTTCACCTATATAAAACTTATTGCATTCGCAAGGTATTTTATAAATGACATTTTTGTATTTTCATTTAAGTTGTATGGTTTTGTTTTTGTTAATTGAGATCTGATTGTGTTTTGTGTTTTAAAGATTGTGCGAATATTAAATTTATGCCCTATTCGTTGAATTTTATTTGATAGTCCGGGAATGTATGGTAAAAATAAATTTGTAATAGGTCTATTTTGATTTTGTCTTATAACTGGAGTTTCAAATTCAAGGAAACAATTATTTATAAAATCAAGAGGATAATTATTTTGAATTAAAATATTTTTTAAATAATCTTTTCAATATTTATATTTTGATTAGAACAAATGACTTTAATTCTATCAAATAGACTTTTTACAACTCCCTTTTTAACCATTATTGGGTGATTTGAGTTAAAATTTAAGTATCTATTTGTATGTGTAGGTTTTCTGTAGATTTTTGTTTCAAAATTGTTTAAATCTTTTTTATTAAAATGTCAAGAAATGGTAGTTGTGAGTTGTTTTCTTTTTCTAACGTAAACTTAATTGTTGGTTCTTGTGTATTAATGTGTGTTAAAAAATTATTTAAACAGTGTTCGTCATGTTGGTATATAGAAAAAATGTCATCTATATATCTCCACCAAACTAAAGTTATATTATAATT
>JACEGR010006200.1:0-63660 GCA_014170235.1 Listronotus bonariensis
AAAACATTCACTTGTATCAAAGCAACTAGCAAATTCACAATTATAATACTCGAAACAATCAGGATTTAATCCATGACTATCATAGACTTGGAAGATCCAGGGGTGGCACCAATTACTCTTGTATAATATACTTTAATGCGCTTCCGCTGCGCATTAGGTGTTTGAATTACAATGCTTTAGAAGCACTATAAAAGTACCTCTTAAAACATGTCTTTTTTTCTGTGAAATAATACTTGAGCAGCGGCTTTACTTTTTAATTAGTTTAAATTATCGATTTAATGACTTAAAAAGAATATATTCCAGGACTCTTATGTTGGCTAAACTTGAAAAAGAAAATTTATTGTTTATTTGATAATTTTATTACATTATTTTAATAATTGGTAATTACGGTCAGTGTTATTGTGATGTAACTGTAATTTCCTATTTTATTTAAGTATAACATTTTAAAGTGTTTTTTCGATAATTTAATGTAAATTGACGTGTAAAAACACTTATGTAGTGTAAATATTACCAATAAATAAAATAAAGAAAAAAACGCGCTTTTAAAGCAAATTAAACTAAAAAGTGGAAAATAATTTTTTAAATAATCTTAAAACCATAATGAACGAAAAATACTAGCATTATTGGAAAAAAGCTTCGGGTGCCCAACATACGAAAAATATGGCACAATGTGCACACGTTTTTACACAGTGGCGTATTTACCAAAAGGCTGAGTAGGCTGAAGCCTAGGGCGGCATTTTTAGGGGGCGGCAGATTTACTACTTATAAATAATTTGGTGGATTTGGATTTTTATTTTGTACGTAGAAATGAAAGTGAGGACTTTTTTTTTTTTGCTCGTCAAAGTAATTTTTTGGATAGGATAACAATAGGGGCGGCGCGAAAATAATAGCCTACGGGCGGCAAATGTGTAAATGCGCCTCTGTTTTTACAATAATGCTAGTATTTTTTGTTAATTATTGTTTTAAAATTATTTTAAAAATTATTTTTCACTTTTTATTATAATGTTCTTTAAAAGCGTGTTTTTAGTTTTTTTAACAATTATTATTTTTTACTCTTTAGTTTTACATACTAATGTCTAGCGCCTACCGGAGCATTGATCACGAATCGCAGCACGAGTGTTGTAATATGCAGAAAGAAGGGAAAATATGGTGAATTCAGGTTGGCTTTTTAACGAAAACTGGCTTTAACCAAAGACAATTGTAGTTTCACTATAGACTCCCAGAACAATGCTAAATTTTCATCAGTTTGGACGCTGGTTTGGCTGAATTTATGAAGCGGCAAATTATACGTCCTGTTTAAGTGTAAGAATATATTCCAGGACTCTTATGTTGGCTAAACTTAAAAAAGAAAATTTAAGTTTATTTGATAATGTTATTACATTATTTTAATAATTGGTAATTACGGTCAGTGTTATTGTGATGTAACTGTAATTTCCTATTTTATTTAAGTAGTAGCTATGATTCCCGGCTTCGCTCGGGAGTTGATATGAGACGCAAATAACCGTTGTTCTGAATGAAGTTCAAATACCCGACAACAGATGGCGCCACTACACTTAATTTCCAAGTTGAAGGGTTGGAAGAGTCCTTATATCTTTAAAAATACGCCCTTTAGGGTAAAACGGGAACTTTCTTGTTCGAAGGGGGATAAAGGGCTATCACACTATATAAGTCCCTTTATCGTATCGGGGCTTCTTTTCAAGTTTTATCGGCACGCACATTTTATCAACTTAGTTTTATTATATATAATGATAATGATAATGATAACATTTTAAAGTTTTTTTCTATAATTTAATGTAAATTGACGTGTAAAAACACTTATGTAGTGTAAATATTATCAATAAATAAATATAGTTTCAAAAATTGATAACAATAATGAACGAAAAATACTAGTATTATTGGAAAACAGCTTCGGGCGCTCAACAAACGAAAAATGTAGCACAATGCGCACACGCTTTATTACAATAATGCTAGTATTTTTTGTTTATTATTGTTTTAAGATTATTTTAGAAATGATTTTCACTTTTTAGTTAAATGTGCTTTAAAAGCGTGTTTTTTAGTTTTTTTAAACAATATTTTTTTTTACTCTTTAGTTTCACATACTAACGTCTAGCGCCTACCTAAGTATTGATCCCGAATGTTGCCGAATTGATGATTTCTAGTATACAGAGTGCTGATTTGACCCTTGACCTCAAGTGCCGAGGCTTAAGTAAGATCCACCCACATTCTTGGAGGACTGCGATGCGAAGAAGACCTAGGTGAGAGTAGATTGTTCACATTTATAAATTTTTTGATCCTTTTTAAAGTAAATTTGTTCGAATATTAAAATTTGAGACTATCCCAAAGCAGGGATCTGTTATAGTTAGTATTTATTTTCACGCTATTATTAAAATTTGGGGCTATCCCGAAGAAGGGACCCATTATAATTTGTATTTATTTTCATACTACCTATTAATTAATAAAATTTGAGGTTATCCCGAAGCAGGGATCTATTATAATTTGTATTTCCTATCACATTGTTATTAAAATTTGAGGCCATCCCAAGGCAGGGATCTGTAAATAAATGTATATATTCTCATACTATTAATAAAAACTGTATATATTGCAAAGGTTTGACTATCATTATTTCAACTCCCACACACGAGGGGGTTTCTGCAAGAAGGAGGGTCTTAAGATTCTAATACACGTTTCGTGTGTGGCGCCCAAGCATTCCAACTAATAATATAAAAAGGGGCCTTCTTTCTTGTAGAGACTGCTTTAAGGGGGGACAGAACCCGCATATGATTTATGGCAGGAATGGGGAACTAAGTAGAACTACCCAGCTGCACCGTAGTAGCTAGCCTACGGGCCCTAGGGACGGTAAAAGAAATTTTAATAAAAAAATACAAAAAAGAACCTCCTAGGTAAGTTATATATTAGTTTTTTATAACACCCTAAGAAAACATTATATAAAGTGGCGCCCAACGTGGGGCTTTGTTCCATTTTTCCTGCTATTTCATTGCGCATTCTGCCTTCCTTGCGGTGGGAATAACTGATAGGAGAACCTTATTTTTTTCTCACATATTTAAATCTGGTTTTTTGCATTGGTGCATATAATTTATAAATTCATGAATGATAATTTTTTCTATTGTGAAATTTAAATTTTAGTAAGTAATCGTCCCTGAATATTGCTAGATTGTCGTTTTAACGTTTAGTACTTTCAGGTATTGGCTGTTTTACCAGCTTTGTTAACATTCTTTAAATTTTTTTTACGATTAATTAGTTTTTCCTTGACCCACATATAATTATCTTACGGTTTTAGCATACTTTAAAGTTCTGGTTGCCTAATATTGGCTTTTGACTGTTTTGGTAGCTGGCTTGTACACATCAAGATTTTTTTTTGAGGTAAATTTTATAAAGTTATTATGGAGGGAGTAATAGAAGCTAAACATTTAACGGAGTCTGAAATTGATTATCTTTTATCTTTATTCCAAATCAGTTCTAGGAGAAAAACTCTGAATACCAAACGCGGAATAGTGAATAACTTAATAGATCAGGGTAGTTTTATTAATAGGGAAGACCCTAATTTTGAATATCAATCGGAAACTGCAAACATTGACAAGAGCTTACGGGAGCTTGAAAGTATGATTATTGATTTTGACGGTCCAACAACAGATTCAATGTACAGAATTATTAACTCTCGTCTCATAATGTTGTCAGAAAGAATAAAACGCTTTCAGGTAACAGAAACTGTATTCCCCGATGCCGACGATTTAAATAAATATTCAAACTATAAAAAGAATGGTACGCGACCGCATTCGAACTATACACTCGCTTAAGGCAAAAAGGGAAACGGGCTTCTCGTCTTTCATTTGCTCCGGCAATAAATAACACGGACCAACCGTTAAATGTTACTAGCTCAACATGTAAATCAGTTCCTATTTATAAATGGGGTATAAATTTTGATGGTACAACCAGTGTTAAGGCATTTTTAGAGAGGGTCTCTGAGTTGGCTCTGGCTCGTAGTGTAGATGAGACAGAGTTATTTCAGAGTTGTTTAGACTTGTTTCAAGGGGCTGCTCTTACCTGGTTTAGGGCAAACCGCGAGAACTTTACTAACTGGAAAGACGTAACTGACGCGCTTGGTCGTGATTTTCTACCTCCCTGTTACGAGGAAAACTTATTAGATCAAATAAAAAATAGATGTCAAGGAAAAAATGAAAACGTAATTCTATTTGTTTCTACCATGCTTAATTTATTTTCTCGTCTATCTAACCCTCCTTCAGAGGCAGAAAAGCTTAAAATAATAAGGCGAAATCTATTACCAAAATATTTAAATTATTTAGTGTTAACCGAGGTCAATGATATTAAAGAATTGACGGATTACTGTAAAAGGATAGACGAAGCAACCTTTTTAAAAATAAATATACTCCGCCTTCAGCAAGTTGCTTAGAATCCGACCTTGCCTACGTGGAAAGTCAACCAAGCGTTTCTCAGATTGAAAATGTTCAAAGTAAAAGAAGTAAAAATGTCACTTGCTGGAATTGCAGTAAGGAAGGACATTCTTTTAGTACCTGTAAAGCCCCTCGAAAAAGTTTTGTTTTCGTTGCGGAAAAACAGACTTTGTAGTTAAAACTTGTCCAAAATGCAGTCAAAAAACTAGGTGTGCAGCATGGTCATGGCCAAGACCCTGCTGAGAGTGTGATTACTGGCCGTACTTTCTATAAACATAAAATTGTTAACAGGTTGAATTTTCAACCACACATAAATAAACCTTTTCGTAAACCTATTACCGATTTAGCTGATTGGGAGTCATGGAGGGCTTATCTTAAAGAATTTCTTGCTAAACCAGAATTTTCCCCTGTTTTTGTAAATATGTCTTTTGATAAAAGACCTTATATAAGAGTAAGTTTATATGATGATCAAATTATATCTTTGCTAGATAGCGGGGCTACAAATTCTTGCTTGGGTACTTATGGTATACATTTGATAAAAAAATATAATTTAGTAGTGTCCGACTATGATAAAAGTTAATTACCGTCGCAGACGGCAAAAACAAGTTGTTTCAGGAATTTGCCAATTGCCTTTATCGCTTAATAATCAATTAAAGCTCATCGATGTTCTTGTAGTACCTTCTCTAAAATGTAACCTTATTTTAGGAGTAGATTTTTGTAAAAGATTTTCCTTAAAAATTGACTTTCATAATAATACCTGGGACGTATCTTCTGACTTAGATGACGTTTATGTCAATGTTGTGACCGCCAGTGATGATAATGTTTCATCCCATTCTCCACCAGGGTTAAAAATTTTAACCCCAGAGCAAACATCTGAGGCTCAGAAGCTCATTGACTTGTACAAAAACGTCTCTTCAGAAGATAGGTTAGGGCTCACGGATAAAATAACTGTCGATTTAGATACTGGGGATGCGCCCCCTTTTAAAAAAAGGCAATGGCCAATGTCACCTTATCAATTAGAAATTATTAATAAAGAGCTAGATAAAATGTTACAAATGGGAGTTGTTGAACCCAGTTTTAGCCCTTATAATAGTCCTATATTGCTAGTTAAAAAAGTAATGGGGAGCATAGATTTACTTTTGATGGACGTGCACTTAATAAAGACCTAAAAAAGGACCGTTATCCCTTACCAAGGGTGGACGATATTTTGTCTATGTTACGGGATGCTAAATACCTCTCAAGTATCGATCTAAGACATAGCTTTTGGCAAATTCCTCTAACAGAACGTAGTAAGGAAAAAACCGCTTTTTCTGTTCCAGGTCGGGGATTATTCCAATTTAAAACTTTACCTTTTGGTATCTCTAATGCGGCTCAAGTCCAACAAAGACTTATGGACAGAGTGTTGGGTCCAGAAATGGCACCCTATGTGTTTTGTTATTTAGACGATATTATTATAACTGGAAAAACTTTTGATCATCATGTAACGCTTTTAAAGGAAGTTTACAGACGTCTGCAAGACGCTAATCTGACTATAAATTTTAAAAAATGTAAATTTTTTCGTGATTCGCTTTCTTATCTGGGATATGTAGTGGACGGTTCAGGTCTTAGAACGTCTCCCGAAAAAATTGAGGCAATTGTTAACTATAAAAACCTGAAACCACCACTCAAATTAAAAGTTTTTTAGGTATGTGTTCGTGGTACCGGCGTTTTGTTGAGCATTTTAGTAACTTAGTAGCGCCATTAAATGATCTTATTAAGGGGAAAGGTAAAAAACAACCTATTAAGTGGACGCCGCAGGCGGAAGAAGCTTTTAGGGATATTAAGCAAAGAATGGTATCTGCACCAGTTTTGGCTTCACCAAATTTTGCAGAACCTTTCATTATTCAGTCTGATGCAAGTGATTTTGGTGTGGGAGCAATTTTAATGCAAAAACAAGATAATAAAGATGTCGTTATAGCATACGCTAGTCGTACATTAACCAAGTCAGAGCGAAATTTGTCTGTCACTATGAAGGAATTACTAGCACTTGTTTTCGCATTGGAAAAGTTCCGATGTTTTGTAGAACTAGGCCCCAAATTTAAAGTCTTAGTGGATCACGCTTCCCTAATATGGTTACGTAACTTGGAAAATCCAACCGGTAGGTTGGCTAGAATGCTTACAAAAATCCAACAATTTGATTTTGATTTAGCGCATATTCCAGGCCGAGAAAACGTTCCTGCCGATTTTCTCAGTAGATCTGTTCATACCGAAATTAATATTTTAGACGTATCGTTGGATTCGCTTGACAAGTGGTATATAAATCTTAGGAATAAAATTCAGGAAAATCCAGAACTTTATCCTCACTGGTTGGTAAAAAATGGATATATATATAAACACCTAAAAAATAAAATTCCTCTTAAAACTAATATAGCTGAGTGGAAGCTGGTGGTCCCTCAGTCTGAGCGCGTTAAAATTTTAAAAAATTGTCATGATTCGCCATTGTCAGCACATTTAGGTTATTTTAAAACTTTTAAAAAAATAGCTGAGGATTATTATTGGCCGAAAATGAGAAGCCAAGTCCTAAGATATGTACGCCACTGTCAGGTATGCCAAAAAAATAAAATACCTAACTTTACGCGTTTCGGTCATATGGGTGCTCAAAAAAAGGCATACTTTCCTTTTGAAATGGTTGCCGTTGATTGTATGGGACCTATTGTTCGTAGTAGCAAGGGAAATACTTTTCTAGTAGTCGCGGTAGATATATTTTCTAAGATGACCGTTATGAAACCGTTGCGTAACGCCACCGCACCAGCAATAGTAAATTTTTTAAGAAATGACGTATTTTTACCTTTTGGTGTTCCCAGAGTTTTAATCTTAGACAACGCAACGGCTCATAAAAGTAAAGTTTTTAACGAAATGGTGAAAGAGCTAAAAATACCCAAAGTATGGTATAACTGCCGTTATCATCCTAACTTTAATCCCGTGGAGCGCGTAAATAGGAATATAGGTGCCGCTATACGGTCGTATATTAAAGATTCACATAAAAGTTGGGATACTCATATTCCGGATTTTCAAAGTGCGTTAAATTCTGCAGTTCATGAGTCTACCGGGTTCACTCCAAACTTTTTAGTTTTTGGCAGAAAAGTACCTATTCGTGGAGATTATTATGATAACGTAAGTCAAGAAGGGTTTAACATTCAAGAAGATCGACATTCGTATGCTAGGGAACTTAAAAATTTGCCTGAAATTTACAAGAAAGCTCAAGAAAAACTTTCCGTGGCTTACGATAAAAATTGCAATACATATAACCTGCGGAGACGCGAACAGGTCTACAAGATTGGCGATAAGGTATGGAAAAGGAATGTAGTCCTCTCTAATGCGGCAAATGATTTTTCGGCCAAACTAGCTGAAAAATATATCTTATGTATAGTCAGAAATGTAAAGTCTAAAACTTCCTATGAATTAAATACTCTTGATGGGAAAGATGCCGGTTGTTGGCATGTTTCCAAATTAAAACCTTATTACGGGCCTGAATCGGCAAATTCTGAAGATGAAACGTAATTTTTCAAATTAGATTTTTATTATTTTTTTAGCACAAAAACAGGTTTATTACTTTTGGTTTAGTGAGCTATTACCTTAGTACCTTATTAAGCATAAAGTTTTGAGAATATTGTATAATTAAATATCTATATCTCTAAATGTGGTGGAGATTGGGGTGAAAACCGTAGGCCGCTATGGCCGATTTAATATTTTGAGCTAAAGCCCGTATTTTTTCTTGCACTTACCTTATTTTGACCGTGGTTCAAAATTACCTACCTTACCTTGTTTATTTATGTACCTTTTTTTACGGTACACTTACCTTATTTGAACGTGGTTCGTTCAAATTACCTGCCTAAACTTATTAAGTTATGTAATTTTTTGGTAATTTACCTTGTTTTGAGGGTGGTTTAGGATAACCTACCCTACTTTGTTAAATTATGTAATTTCTTGGGGCACCTATTTTTTTGAACATGGTTCTAATTACCTGCCTAAACTTATTAAGTTATGTAATTTTTTGGTGATTTACCTTGTTTTGAGGGTGGTTTAGGATAACCTACCCTACTTTGTTAAATTATGTAATTTCTTGGGGCACCTATTTTTTTGAACATGGTTCTAATTACCTGCCTAAACTTATTAAGTTATGTAATTTTTTGGTGATTTACCTTGTTTTGAGGGTGGTTTAGAATAACCTACCCTACTTTGTTAAATTATGTAATTTCTTGGGGCACCTATTTTTTTGAACATGGTTCTAATTACCTGCCTAAACTTGTTAAATTATGTAATTCTTTGGTAATTTACCTTGTTTTGAAGGTGGTTCAAATTAACCCACCTTACTTTGTTAAATTATGTAATCACTTAGTGCACCTACGTTTTGAACATGGTTCAAATTTGCATACCTTACCTTGTAAATTTTGTAAATAAATAATTTAGTAAAATCTTGTAAATAATTAATTAATTAGGATTTTTAGCTAATGCTAATCGCTGACTAAAAAATTAAGTAAAAATAATCCCTTTAATTCGTAAATGCCTTTCGATTAACTGCCTTAGGAATGGTGATGTTACCTTCTGCCTTATTTTTCTTAGTTTAAAGGAAAAATAATAGATAACTAATTTTTATACAGGGCGAGCTGCCTACTTAGTGGTCGATTTTTTATTTTTATTTTTTGGAAAATATTCGAAAATATCTTAAGCATTGTGGCAGAATTTGTTTTTTATTTTTATTTTATCGCTTTAACCACTTATACTTACGGCAGACTCATTTTAAATTAAATTTTATCAAAAACTATTTTGTTCTTTAGTAAAAAATAACCAACCATAAAAATCAATTTAATTCTATAGAAGCAAACCCAAGCGAAAAAAATTGGTTTCAATTTTTTTTCTTTCTCGAGGGAGAGGGTAGTGTAACGTGTCACTTTTACACAAAACTAATAATTCAAATATTTTTTATGCTTAGCTGTGTCTCCGCCAATTTGTCAAGAATGAGTGTTAATGTATAATAATAATAATATAATATAAACGTTGTTTCTTATACAACGGTATAATGTATAAACTTATGAAGCGACAACCTAGCAAATTCCCTTAGTAAATACTTGGTTTGTTTATAACCAATTTCGTAATTTAGTTTTATATTGATTTTTAGGCAACCCCCATAGAATGTCGGTGGATTTACAACACTACGTTAATACCTTAGAGGATTTCGCATACTATTATTACCGCCTGCACGCAATTAATACACAAAAACCACAAAATTCCAAACTTTTATTCATCTAACTTCATCTTTTAAATTAACTTAAGCCTTTTAAATCATATTACCTTTGCCAAATTAATTAAATAGATTTAAATAACTACCGGCTGTAAATTTAAATAATCCCGCGAAACATGTCTTGCTAGCGTGTTCATTTGTAAGTAAGGATTAGTTCAGGAGTAGCTGGTTTTCTCGTGCATAGTAAATTTGCTGCCGTGAATGAGAGAGATGGTGATAATCCGACTACATAGTTATCGGTCTCTTGTTTAGAAGCTTGTTGACGATATACTCGCCTTGGATACTTAGTAGATTAATAATCGACAGCGCTACTTCTGTTTATCTTTGTTTAACTTATTGACATAGTCATTTAACTAAGATATCTCTTTTTATGAAGTGTAATACTGATGCCATTCTGTAAACAGACCCTCTTTTTATGATGTTTTTTTGAACACTTAACAAATACGAGGCTAGGAGCTGCAATAAATAAATTTAAGCTTTCTTTTGCAATTCTGCAAGTGGCCGATCTAGAGTGGCAAACCGGGTTTAAGTTTTATTTAAATTTTAACAAATTTTAGTGATACCCAGTGTAAAGCCAGGTAATAACTGAACTATATCCAAGTCCTTTTAATCTTTTTATTTAATTATCGTTTTAGTTTTGAAAAGTAGAGTCATTTTTAAAATTAATTTAATAAATTCGTTACCGTCGTCTACAACGCACTTTTTACCTTTTTTTTCAGAAAAGCCGGCACGTTCTATACCGAAAATTGGTCAAATCTCTTCATTTAGAAGTGCTAAAGTTATCGGCAAGGTAATACGATTTTTAAAATTATCAAATTTTTGAGGGAAACAATAAAGAATATGTTTTATATTATTTAAATTTAATTTTTAACCAATATTAATTGTAATTTCTAAAAGAGTGGTCATTTATGTGGTGATTATTGAACTTTGAGTATTGTTTGATACATTTTTTTAAGTTTTACCAGTTTCTTTTATTTAAAAAAAAGGAAAACAAATTTAAATACTTTTAATTAAGAAAAAGGGGGCTAAATCTTGAGAGGTTATTTTACAGCAAGCTACATTTGCGTTTTTTTCTTTTTAGCTCAACGGCCACTTCATTGTCTTCATTGACTTCATTGTCTTCATTTTCTTCATTTACTTCGTTATCCACTTAGTTTCCTACTTCTTTTTATATTACAATCACGAATTCGCTTTCGAGTTATTCACACAATCATTACTACCTCCTGAATGCTGTAATTCATGATCTGTTACGTTGGTGGTCACTCAGAAATAGCTACGGCATTCTCATAAAGCGGCAGGCGGGCGTTTCGAGCTGGATTTGACCCTTTGACCTCAAGTGCCGAGGCTTAAGTAAGATCCACCCACATTCTTGGAGGACTGCGATGCGAAGAAGACCTAGGTGAGAGTAGATTGTTCACATTTATAAATTTTTTGATCCTTTTTAAAGTAAATTTGTTCGAATATTAAAATTTGAGACTATCCCAAAGCAGGGATCTGTTATAGTTAGTATTTATTTTCACGCTATTATTAAAATTTGGGGCTATCCCGAAGAAGGGACCCATTATAATTTGTATTTATTTTCATACTACCTATTAATTAATAAAATTTGAGGTTATCCCGAAGCAGGGATCTATTATAATTTGTATTTCCTATCACATTGTTATTAAAATTTGAGGCCATCCCAAGGCAGGGATCTGTAAATAAATGTATATATTCTCATACTATTAATAAAAACTGTATATATTGCAAAGGTTTGACTATCATTATTTCAACTCCCACACACGAGGGGTTTCTGCAAGAAGGAGGGTCTTAAGATTCTAATACACGTTTCGTGTGTGGCGCCCAAGCATTCCAACTAATAATATAAAAAGGGGCCTTCTTTCTTGTAGAGACTGCTTTAAGGGGGGACAGAACCCGCATATGATTTATGGCAGGAATGGGGAACTAAGTAGAACTACCCAGCTGCACCGTAGTAGCTAGCCTACGGGCCCTAGGGACGGTAAAAGAAATTTTAATAAAAAAATACAAAAAAGAACCTCCTAGGTAAGTTATATATTAGTTTTTATAACACCCTAAGAAAACATTATAAACAGGCGTGACTAATAGCGTTTGTTTTGTTATTTTATTGCCGGCCGATGTACCAATACGCATATATATATATATGTATATTGGTGAAGGCCGTTCTTAATAAAATTAAGAGCTCATCATTAATTTAAGATGTCTAATATCCAGTTTTTTAGAGTATGTACAAAATGAAAAATTAAGTCCATGTTTTTAAATTACCCTAATCCTAATATCACATAACGTGAATTATATTAAAAATTTAGTTGTTTTTTTATCACTTACACACGGCCATAACTTCCTTATTTTATTAAAACAAAAGGTATATTTGAACTAGTTTAAATAAAACGTAAAATACGAAGTACAATGACACTGCATTTACTACTTTTTAATATTTACCCTCTAAATAATTTCAATTTTTAATTTAAAAAGCCATAAATGCAATTAAGTGGTAATGAACCAAGGAGTCTTGTAAAAATAGACGTGACTTTCTATTTTACCGTAACTACTTTGTACAAAATTAATTTTTGAATATCCTATAAAACTATTTTCAAGTAATAATTTTCTCAGTAAACTCTCTTTATAAATATCCCATAAAACGGGAATTAAAGTTTTAATATCGTTATACGGACATATTTGTAACTTTATTTAGTTCCACAGGCAAATAAAATAATTAATAGTTAAAATAAGCTTTTACCGCAGATGCTAAAGATATCCGAGATAATTTCAGGCTATAAGCCAGCATTTTGTAACCGGTAATGGAAATTTTGTGGGTTTCTGGCCAGCTAACTGCAATATTGGAGCAAGTTTATATCGTTTATGTGGGTATTTTAAAACGTTATGTTTAAAGTAGTTGTTAACTTTTAACGTCATGTACATAACCTGAAAGGATAATATAGTTCAGTATTTTAATTATATCTTTATGGAGAACAATGTTTAAAAAACTAAAGGCATAAAATATTATTAGCCTATTTTTTTCATAGTGGAGGAAATCCTTATTCCTAAGGGCGGTAAAAAGGCTTATATTTGAGCTTATTCTATAAAAAAAACATTTATTTAAACATAGATCGGAAATGCATTGTTTACAAGATAAAGGGTGCTTAACTTTTAGAAAAATAAAAAAATTATTATCTTAAATATTTCTTTACTAATTTGGATGATATTTGGCAGTGTTAATAACAAAAGTAAAAAAATTATTTAGCTCGAGGTTAATTAAATTTAGTAAGTACATTACAACCCATCTATAGCTTTTTTTGTCTTCTCATTCAAACATTTTTAAAATACCTTAATACGTTGCCAAGTTATACATACAATAGAAGAAGAAAAATAACTTTTGACTCAAAAGAGAAATTTAAGCTTTTTGAAGCTGTCATGGCTATAGATACAATGTGTTTATGTCAGGAAAAGTTATTCTTAAATGTAACGCCCATAGAATTAACGGTGTTTTTGCTGTTTAAAACTTGAACGCTTATAAGTAAAAGATGAGTAAATATTTGATGACTTTTTTCGCGACAAAAAACATGATTTGGTTTTGATGTACTAAAAAATACCAGGTTTTTTGCGCCCCAATCCCATATTAAATTAAGGCCTTTTAAAGAGATATCTGCATCGCTTTGCATTTGCTTTCCAATCAGACTTGAAGAGTGGCCATCCACAATAACTTATATACGTCTATCAGAAAGATAACTAAAGAGCCAAGAACAAAGTTGAAAGACCATATTTGTTGGTAAAAAAATCCCTAGCTACAATTTTAATTTTTTGCATTTTTTTACCAAATCTGTATTTTTACAATACTTACCAACCTATTCTTGGCTAATGCATTTACCTATTAAATTTAATTAGTTTTAATAAATAAAGCAATTAAAAAAAACATATGTCATAGTTCTTGATGTTGTGAAAACAAAAGAAAGATCATGTGATAGTGGTAATTAATTTAGGTCGGTAGCCAACCAAGATATTGTATTGGGATATTTATTCTATTTTTTTTTATATTAACTTTTTTTTATTAAAAAAGTATTTTGATCTTACAAAAATAATTTATTTTTAAAATAAACAAATGATGAAAAAAAAGATTTATTTGATGATAAAAAAGATTATGTTGTGATTTACAGTTTTTTTTAAAGTAATTTTGCATTTGTATAGTTTTTTAAGCAAAACACCACACAAATATATACGTTTGTTTTGCATTTTTTAATGGAGAATTAAAAATAAAAAAAGCATAAAATAATACATTTAAAAAAAAACCTTTTACCCCAGCTTTAAATATAGTGTTATAAAACCAAATCGGTTAATATTTTGTTCTTTGTCTCAGTATGTATATTATAGTATTATTCTTTGCGTAAACTGATACTGATGATTTGATTCTAAAGTATATAGAATATCCTTTTATTCTATTTATAGTAAAGAGGCTTCTGCACAGATAAAACCTTTTATTCATAATGGAAGAGGGCTTTTTGATGTATCGTTTGTAGAATATTACATTTTACTTTCGAAAATGCAGTTGGACTTTAGATGATAAAATAAAATTCATTGAGTGTCTTATTATATAGGGTGTTACTGAAAGGTGCGGAAAAATGATACGACAAATTCCCTAGGCTAAAATATGACGATTTAACCCATCTTACCTTAGTCCAAAAGAAGGTGGTTTCAGAGATACAGGGTGTCAAAAATTTATTTTGTTTTTTATTAATAGTTTTGTAAATAATTAGTGTATTGTCACAATACTCTGCAAAGAAGGTTAATAAGCGGTTAGAAACAAGAATCTGCCATTAATTTTGTTATAAATCCTAGAGGGCGCCACCTGCGGTTACTTGTACAAATTTTAGATAAAAATTTCTATTGACAATTCTTGACTATACTGACAATAATTTTTTAAATATAACACCTTGTATATTTATTAAAAAATGAATTTGCCTTTTTACAAACTTATGAAAAATATTTAACACTGTGGGTTTATTTTTATAAACAACGACAAAACTCTAAATATTCATAATTTACTTACAAAATTTTGAAGTAGGCCATACAAATTACGATTATTGTAGTGCTGCTTACGTTATGAATTTTAGAATTGGATTTTGCTATTTTATTTAATTATGTTTTTTCTTTTATTACATAAATCTAGATATATAGCACTTACACGAGCAACATTAATACCTTTTAAGTAGTTTTTTAATCAATAATTTTCCTGATTTATTGTTAGCATTCTACATTTAGTTTATTATTGATTTAGAAAAACATAAAACAAAAAAAGGTATTGATTAAGAAGTTAAAAACTATAGTTTCAACAAAAAAATGTGTTGCATTGATTGAAAATGTCAGTAAATATATAATAGATTATAAGGTGTTTTTTAAATAAAAAATGAATAATTAATAGTTTAAAAAAACTAAAAAAACACGCTTTTATATGCAACCGAACTAAAAATTAGAAAATAATTTTTCATTAAAAAAATATTGTCATTTCATAGTAAAAAGCGTGGGGTGCATTTTACTATTTTTTCATAACTTTTCCATCATAGATATTTGCAAATATAATAATTATAACATTTAATATATTTATCACCCCACGCTTTTTACTATGAAATGACAATATTTTTTTAATGAAAAATTATTTTCTAATTTTTAGTTCGGTTGCATATAAAAGCGTGTTTTTTAGTTTTTTAAACTATTAATTATTTTTCATTTTTTAGTTTCTGCTACTCTTGACAAAATGACGAAAAATTTTTTAATGAACAAGAGTGGCAAATTTTAAAATTTTTCCAACAGATTGCAACTCACTAAAAATTTCTTCTTCATTAAGTAGCAAAGTTTGAAATTTTGCCAACAGATGGCAATCCAGGCAATGTTTGGACCGTTGCCAATATATTGCAACCCACTAAAAAATTTCTTCTTCATTTAATAGCAAAGTTTGAAATGTTGCCAACAGATGGCAACCTAGGTGTTGTTTTTATAATATAATGGAATTTTTTTTCCTGGCGATCCAAAAAAGATAACGGGATACTGTTTGCAGATTATTGCATTGTCATGTTTCCTTAATACGTGTGCAAAGTTTCAAAGAAATCGAATAGCTGGAAGTTGGTTAAAATTAGGCTCAAAGATTCCGTTACATAGCCAGATAGTTACAACCCAAGTTAATAAAAGCGTGTTAACGGCATTTATTAACTGTTATTGTTCATAAAAATTTAACACCAATGGTGCAACTAACCCAATTGTGTAAAAGAACTTATTAATTTTTATTGTTCATAAAAATTGAACACCAATGGTGCAACTAACCAAATTGTGTAAAAACTAAAAAATTTCTTCTTCATTTAATAGCAAAGTTTGAAATGTTGCCAACAGATGGCAGCCTAGGTGTTGTTTTTATAATATAATGGAATTTTTTTCCTGGCGATCCAAAAAAGATAACGGGATACTGTTTGCAGATTATTGCATTGTCATGTTTCCTTAATACGTGTGCAAAGTTTCAAAGAAATCGAATAGCTGGAAGTTGGTTAAAATTAGGCTCAAAGATTCCGTTACATAGCCAGATTGATAGATAGTTACAACCCAAGTTAATAAAAGCGTGTTAAAAAATAGAATATGCTTACAATAAAATATTTAATAAAAACCATTTACTATTTGAGCAAAACTTTATTAAAAGTTTTGCTCAAGAAAGTTTCACCTACCTAGATTTATACAACAAAAAAAAATTAGGTTTATAGCCAAAATCCAATTTTGAAAGTCGTAACGTAAGCACGACTACAGTAATTAAGGTAAAAACTGGTAATTCATTTATTTTGCATAGCTTACTACAAAATTTTGGATATGAAATATAAAAATTGGGATTTTTTTGTTGTTTATAAAAATAAACCTATAGTGTTATATATTTTTAAAGAGCTTGTAAAAAAGCAATTTTTTTTAATATACAGGCAAATATATAGGCGAAATCCAATTTTGAAAGTTGTAACGTAAGCACAATTACAGTAATTAAGGTAAAAACTGGTAATTAGTTTGTTTTGCATGGCTTACTACCAAGTTTTGAATATGAAATATGAAAAATGGGATTTTTTTGTTGTTTATAAAAATAAACCTATTGTGATATATATTTTTAAAGAGCTTGTAAGAAGGCAAATAATTTTTTTAATAATATACAGGCAAATATATAGGCGAAATCCAATTTTGAAAGTTGTAACGTAAGCACACTAAAATTACAGTAATTAGGCTAAAAACTGGTAATTCATTTGTTTTGCATAGCTTACTACAAAATTTTGGATATGAAATATGAAAATTGGGAATTTTTTGTTGTTCATAAAAATAAACCTATAGTGTTATATATTTTTAAAGAGCTTGTAAAAAGCAATTTTTTTTTAATATACAGGCAAATATATAGGCGAAATCCAATTTTGAAAGTTGTAACGTAAGCACAATTACAGTAATTAAGGTAAAAACTGGTAATTAGTTTGTTTTGCATGGCTTACTACCAAGTTTTGAATATGAAATATGAAAATTCGGAATTTTTTGTTGTTTATAAAAATAAACCTATTGTGCTATATATTTTTAAAGAGCTTGTTAGAAGGCAAATTAATTTTTTAAAAATATACAGGCAAATATATAGGCGAAATCCAATTTTGAAAGTCGTAACGTAGGCACGACTACAGTAACTAATGTAAAAACTGGTAACTGATTTGTTTTGCATGTATACAAAATTTTGGATATGAAATATGAAAATTGGAAAATTTTTGTTTTTAAAAATAAACCTATAGCGTTATATACTTTTGAAGAGCTTGTGTAAAGGCAAATTATTTTTTTAAAATCCGAGTACGTCACTGCATTCTACGAAAAAAATTATGTAAGAATCAGTTTTTACCTTTTAATACGTTATTAGCCAACTGAGAGTTTTTTAGGATTGTTACCGTTGTATAATATAGCAAGAGGTCACAAAAACATTTTTATATTTCTTTTTTGTCATAGGTTATAGTTACGTTAATACCAATATAAAATACAGGGTGGCCTTAACTATACCCGTATTTTTTATAATTCACTACATGGTATAAAGCAACCTTATATTATAATTAGTTAACTAATAGATAGAGTGATTTAAGAGGAAGGTTTATATGTATAATAACTTGTTTAATATATTAAAGAACCACTGATAATTTCAAAATATCCAATGTAAAGTCGTAAATAATTTTTTTGCGGGAAGGGAAATTGTTTTACTACGAATTTAACGCGTGCGAAGGGGCGGGCAAAAGCTAGTTTATTTTTATTTAAAAAAAAGTAATCTTTGTAAAAAAAATCTTTGTAAAAATGCTTAAACCAATATTTAAAATGGCCGTAGAATATACGGGATGATTTAAAATCGAGAATATATTATTATAACTTTGAAACATAAAAAAAAAATGGAAAGATATATTTTTTAAACTGCCTAATTATATAACTAAATAATTTAAAAGTATTGAAAGTAATTAAATGCATAAATTATTTTTATTTATATTGATTTCTGGGAAAAATTGAGGTTAACCTTTTTAAAAGTTAAAAAAATTAGGTAATTTTTTTGTGACAGGAAAAAACGTAACATATTATCTTTGCTGACAGGTACTAAAATGTGACTTTTTATAAAATTACTTTTTCGTGTGCGAAAAAAGTGAGTAGTTTTTTTCCGGACATACATATTGCACATAATAAATGGTAGATTAGAATATAATAATAATTAGAATATAATAAAGAACTTACATACTCTTTATACTAAAAGTCCAATTAGACATTTTTAACTTTATATTATTTAAAATATCTACTAAACAATCACTTTTAGTTTCAAATTTTTAATTTAAATCCATCAAATTACAAAATTACTTTAACAGATATTTAAAAATTTCATTAAAGGTTTTCATAATATCGCAAGTTTAAATTGTCATTTCAAATACAACAGTCGACCAGTTTAATTTTGACAGGAATAATTTTCTGACTTTATTATATTTTAATATCAGTTTTTTTTCAAAAAGTTTTTATCTAATAAGCATGAAATAAAATGATTCTAAACCAATCATAATACAGGGTGTTTTCTTATTGAATGTCAATATTAAAGGAAATAATTTTTGGGTTTATTTTGTGAAGAAAACTTTATATGATGATATGTCCTAAACATCCTAACTTTTGAGATACAGAGTGTTAAAATTTATAAAAAAAATATTTTTTAAATATCCTAACTATTCTTTACCAAATTGTATTTTAAATTGGCAATATGGCATTAAGAGGGTAATTTATCACTAACTTAATTACATTTAGTATGTCCAGTGGCGTCTCGAGAGGCAACTAAAGAAATATTTCCAACAAAAAACGGTAGGCCACTGACTGTAAATGTGTGTAAAATTTTTGTGCTTTCTTTGGATTAAGCAAATGGAAATACTGCTTTTATGTCTCTCTATTTTCCGTATCGTGTTTAGTTTAAGAGAAAAAAAAATAAAATTCACTTAATTGCATATTTTTAGACCATAAGAGAAGCAAGGCAACCTTTTTCTTTTTAAAATTAGGTTTTTTAATTTTTAATTAGCAATTATGTAACAAAAATAATTAATACTTATTTAAATAAGGTTTATATCCAGTATACCAGTTTTTACTAAAATAAGTGTTTTCGAAATTTTAACACCCTGTATCTCAAAAGTTAAGACGTTTAGGACATACCTTTATATGAAGTTTTCTTTTTAAAATAAACCCAAAAATCACCTCCTTCAATACTGACATTTTTGTGGGGCTGTAAATTTATACTAATCGATATGATGGTCAGTTAATTATTCAAATTCTATTTAAAAGTTGTAAAGAAAACGGTGTTTAAAATCCGATTATTGTACTTATTTATTTTAAATTTTAAACACTACAATGGGTGTTGAATATGAATATATTCAGATCAGCAGTCGGTATGTAAGAAAATTCCCTCGTTTGAGATACGTTCCTAGGCATGCATTCGACTCCCAGTAGAGTTTATTGAAATGGTGCTTTATAAAGAAGTGGAACAAATTTAAAATAATTTGCGTTTAAAGCTGTCTCGATGGTTACAGGCCATCTAGAATCGGGTATCCCGTGAGGCAGATCACAGCAGCTACAATAGGTCCCAAATGTTTAGCGCCATAAAATCGCTATTTTTTACTTAAGTAGAGAACAAAGTTATTCATTTTAAATTAAACAGGGCGTTATTTTTTACCTTAAAAAACGGATATAGCCATTTCGTGTACTTTTTTCCGACGAATTCAATAATTTTATTAGAAAAATATTTAAAACAAAAACAAACAAGTTACAGCATAAGTGACGTATTTTTAAATGGAATACTCTGTATATTTTTATATTAATGAGTAGAGATTTTCACGAGGAATTCAGTAACATAGGGATTACTGGGTTTATTTTCTTCGGTTCTGATGCAATTAATTAAAAACTGCATGATACTATAAGGATAGTTTCATCTGAAAAACCTGGCTGCCACAAGTAACTGGTGCCTATTTGTCAGAGTAAAGAATTTTTAAAACTTTTTTCGTTTATTGTATTTTTATTGCTTGGTTTAGAAATAGATATATCATATCACTTCTAGTATATAATATAATTTGAAGCTGTTTTTCTGATAGAAACCTCATTAGAAAACTACTCCAGAAAATAATAAACCTATGTTTAAAACTCTTAACTTTCACAAATAACCACCTGTGACCTGTGGCAGCCAGGTTTTTCATGTGAAACTATCCTTATAGTATTATTCAGTTTTTAAACAATTACATTCAGAATGCAGGAAATAAACCCAGCAACTCCTATATTACTGAATTCCTCGTAAAAATATCTATCCGTTGATATAAAATATACAGGGTATTCCATTTAAAAATACGTCACTCGTGCTGTAACTCGTTTGTTTTTGTTTTAAATGTTTTTCTGATAAGATAACTAAATTATACAGGAAAATTTACACGTAATATCTATATTTATTTTTTAAATTAGTAGAGGAAAGTTCAAAAATAACCCTGTTCAATTAAATTATTAAATTTAATTTTTAACTTATTTATAACCCTGGTTATAGAGACATTTGAAAGGGTACATTAAGGGCGTTAAGGATCAGACTGGACCATCCAACAAATAAAAAGAGCTTTACCATTTATTTTCGATAGCATAAAACTTTTTTATAAGGAAAACTCTGGACTAATAAATATTTTAAGATAGTAGTAACTGATTTCGTTCACTTTGACATTAATAAATGAATGGTATGTCTTATAGTAAGTGAAAAAGCTCATTTGGTTATTTGTGGGATGGTCCGGTGTATTACTACGGAGTTTGATTTATGCTCACAAAGGGAAACCTTAATATATTTAATACGAATACATATATGTCATACAGGTTTTATTTAATTTAATTAAATAAGCAAAAAATCAAAAACATTTTATCTTTTTCTTGTAACCCAACTTAAATGCATCTGGAATTTATTTGTTAAATATATTACGATTTACTAAAAATTATTTTTGTGCAGACATTTTTGTGCAGAAGAATTCTTTTTGTTATCAGCTTCACAAAATTGTGTTAAAATCAGCAGCAACTTTCTGTACAATAGCCATTTAAATTCTCGGACTAAATATGTCAGACTGGCTGAATCTAACGAAATAAAGTAGTCTATGCTCTCACTAAGAGCATAGACAATTTTATTTCGTTAATAACTCATTAAAATTTTATTATTTATATAAATAAATTACCTTAAGTCTTTTTCATTTCAAAGGTTTTTGAGTCGTCCATTTGGACTTTTCTTGCATCCTGTTCTAAAAGAATTTCTAGAGCCAATTCTCGACTTTGCCACATTAATATAAAGGGTGACACTAAACCTTCGTAATGTCAATCTTAATTTGAAAATGACACTCACCCATTTGTTTACTTGACAATTATCGCTTGATTACAGCGATAATTGCATAGTAGAAATTGAAAATTGTACTGTCATGTTTTTAATTGTTGAATTTGACTACCAAATTCTAACAACAGCTTTGTTTATTTAATATGTCAGTTTAGCATTTCATCAATTTTGTATAAAAATCGTCTCGTTTTGACATTGAATCTGTAGAGTTGTTTATTATTATTATTCTTTTATTTGATAGTTTAACTTTTTTAAAATAATTTTCTTCCTTAATTACACTCGTGCATTAAAATAATCAGATAATTTAGCTTTCAAGCTAAGAGTAGTTTTTAAAAGGTAATACGCTTTTAAGCAAAATTATCGATAATTTTGATGCACTCGTGTAATTACCTCGATAATATTATTATTCTATTTAGGTGAAGACGTTTATCGTAATTGTTACTATAATAACGTTAATTTAGCTGCGTACCTAGCGCTAAAAAAGGGCTATTATAAGTAAAAATCATGGCAATTATTTACAGACCGGATTTTTGGTGCCCTTTTTTTAAACGTCTCGTTTTGAAGGTATTCATCATCAAAGTTAAAAATCTAACTTACCTTATGTTCATTATATTCCTCTTATTTTATTGCACAAAATTCGTGATATAACACTAAACTGACACTGCCAGTAAATGTAGAACATAAAAAGAAATCTGTGCAGCGGAAACGCAAGAAAAAATAATAAATCTAAATACCTGTCTAGATTTTTTACAAAAAGCTATGATATTCCACCAAAAACATAAATATAAAAAATGTGATCCAAGTCCAATACTAAAATTATTCTTGGCAAGTGCCAAGTTCTGTATAAAATCCAAATATGTATGCCAAGTTCTGCAGAACATTAAAATATGTATATAAGATATTAAGGTAGGTTAGATTGGACTTGGCCAGTTTTTATCAGAATTAAAAATATATTTAAATAACTTGAATATTTTTATAAAATGACTGATGTATTAAAAACGGGGTTAGTCAAATATAATCTACTTTAAGATTTCATACATATTTAGATTTTATTTTGTTACCACTCGTTTAGATCTCCATTTCTTTTGCGGCGAAGCCCATAGTCAAGCCTAATTTTGGTACACCTTTTTTACATTTATGTTTTTGATGAGATTTATTTCACAACTTATATATATATATATATATATATATATATATATATATATATATATATATATATATATATATATATATATATATATTATACCTATATATTACTCCTAAACGCCATCACAATGCCCACACATACATTTAATTTGCCAAAACTACCTCTATTTAAATTGATACTTTTTAAATATTTAAAAACAAAGCATAAAATCAATTTAAAAAATGTGTTTTACGAAGATTTTCGATGTTAAATAAAATATTGTTTGGTAATTTAGTGTTATATCAAGAATTTCATGCAAAAACAAGGGGTAATATTATAAATAAGGTTAAATTGATTTTTAATTTTCACGATGGATATCTCACATACAAATTTTTTCCGGAAAAATAATGCTTTCATATTTGCCCTAAAAAAACCGTATACCCAATTTTAATAAAATCGGCTTAGAGTCCGGTTTGTAAATAATTACTAGAATTTTAAGAAGAAACAACTTAAAGCATGTAACCATTTATCTCAAAAAGTTACAGCTTTTTACTACTAAAAATATTTAAACTTACAATTAACATAAAAAAAATAAACAAAGTATAATTAAAATATATTTATTACGAGCTCTCGCCTCAGAAAATAGTTTACTTTTAGAATGTTTAATATTATTTTATGTTTCTCTATTTCAGTAAAAGTTTCCATGGCTGGCGGCTTATTTAATAACAAGTTGAAAAGGGATGTACGATGGTAATTTATATTATAGATAATTAATTTTGTAATATGATTTACGGACTATTTTTCCATATTTAAGGAATATAAGAAGCAAATTGATTATTCCAAAAGTAATATTTTATTTATAAAAAAAAGTTTCCCAATAAATATCTTATAACATATTTTTTGTTTGGTGTTTAGCCATTTATTTTAACATAATTTATTTTTGTTCGATAGTTTTTTAACAAATCTTTCCTGACAAAAGAAAAATAGAATAATGGGTTGTGGGATTTGAAGTTTGCAGAAGCTGTCCCGTCTGAAATAAATCATAGTTAAAAAAAAAAAAGAAGAATGATAAAGAATATTGTTTTAAATACAGAATGAAATATAACAAACGTGTACTAGTACTATTTTGTAAATATTATAAATATTAAATCAAGTATACAGTAAAGTTAATGTTTGTGTTAAATTTGTACTCAGAGTTGGGTAGTATTCGAATACCAAGTATTCTGAGGGCTGGCATTCGAATAGTATTTGATTAGTATATGTTGGGTATTCGGTATTTAACTGAATAGGTTTTTGGTCAGTTTTCGGGTTTTTGTATTGTAAATACCGTTTTTAAATAAAAGTATTCGAATACAGGTTTTAAGTATTCGAACATGGGGATTTAAAGTATTCGAATACCGAGATTCCCAACGGTTGTCAAAATGCCGCGTTATTAACAGAGACATCGCATTTTGTGTCGAACTATTGAATATAATTCCATTATAACCGTTCAAGTGCTTTTCGACGTCAATCTATGACCGAATGCGCGCAGCGAGACTATTCGGTGCTGGTTCGGCAAATGAGGACAGGAGGATCCGTTTTGAGACTGAAGTCAGTGGGCGACAGACTGCCGCAATGCACTGGAACAAGACGAGTTAGATATAATTATCGCCGGTCCCAAAAATCTGATGAAACATGCTACTGTTTCAAATTTATCTGACGAAGTACACGAGAATGTTAAAAAAGAATTTTCACCCGCCTAGATCGCAATTATTCAGAAATAAATCGTCGGACAAGATGTAGACTTTGGTTCTGTCGCCTTCTTCATTACCAGTTATCCAGGTATTGAACAATATGTTTATGAGCGATGAGGCACTATTTAAACGGAAGATGTAAGTAAACAGGATTGTCGTTACTCGTAAGACCCACGCAGCCATCAGCGTCCATTACATTGTCAAAGTAACTGTTAATGTGCGCCATGTCTCAAGTCACAGGAACAATCGAGGACCTTATTTTTGAGAAAATGATCAGGACAGTAACAGTTACTGCCGCACGCTATGTTCCAGATGACTGAATGCATAACTCTTTACGCAAATTCAAAAAATGAGAATTGGTCATTACTGAGTTTCCTGGGACCAAGCGCAACAATCCGCCGCGGCGGAATGAGCTTATGGATATTTTGCGGCAATCCTTTCAAGCAGACTATTTCTAAGAATGGTACCATTCCTTGGCCAACAAGATCGCCCGACCTTTCGGCACGAGGTATTTTCTACTGGGAGCTTATCCTAATGTGGGAATGCGACTATACTGGGATGGGAAGTACCCAATATCGTTTTTTATTTGGTGACGATCTTTTTTTGCACTTTAAAAATAAAAGTACTTAGAACAAAAAGATGCCGTTGCTTTTTAAAGATAGGGATTTTTTGCTCTTTAGTATTCATGAATACCTAATCCTGGTATTTATGAATAGTTAGTATTCGAATACTTTTTTTTCTTGGTATTCGAATACTCAGTATTCAATTACTTTTTGTACGGTACTTACTATTCGTATTCAAATACCCAATTTCAGTATTCGATCCAACTCTCTTTGTACTGCGTCAAAATAGAAGTGTTTTTAATGTGTTGCCACTGTAAATATTTGAAGGGTTCAATGCAAGAATCGGCCAAGTCTATTTTTAATAATTTTACAAGAGAGTCGAAAAACGATTTATTTGAGAAACGTAAAATTATTAAATACTTTTATCCAACACTTACATATAATATCTACATAATTGATCAGATTTTGAGGATATAAAGTGTACTATAAGTCACTAGTGAGCTAAAGTACCCTTTAGCTCACTAGTGAAATATAGACAATACAAATTTTGTTGCTGGTGTTGACAATGACAAGTAACAAATAATGGATGACGTTTTCAAATTATTTTCGATATTAAAAACGATTTATACGAAAGTGTTGGATAAAATTTTGTATTAGACACGTGAGTTATTACATATAAAGTCACTTAAGAAAATTACCTCTCTCGCCCTTCGGGCTCGAGAGTTAAACTTTTCTTGCGTGACTTATATGTAATATAACTCACTTATCTAATAAATAACTATTATCCAACACTTACATATAATATCTACATAATTGATCAGATTTTGAGGATATAAAGTGTACTATAAGTCACTAGTGAGCTAAAGTACCTTTAGCTCACTAGTGAATATAGACAACAAACCCGTAGTTACCAACAAAATGCATTACAACCAAACAAGCTTGCTTTCCAAAAAATACAAAATTTTGTTGCTGGATGTTGACAATGACAAGTAACAAATAATGGATGACGTTTTCAAATTATTTTCGATATTAAAAACGATTTATACGAAAGTGTTGGATAAAATTTTAGTATTAGACACGTGAGTTATTACATATAAGTCACTTAAGAAAATTACCTCTCTCGCCCTTCGGGCTCGAGGAGTTAAACTTTCTTGCGTGACTTATATGTAATATAACTCACTTATTAAAGATTTTTATTGTACTTGTTTTGTAGTGGTGACCCTTGCAGCAAAAGTTGAAGAATAGTTGTTTTTAGTTTGCTTGTTATCTTAAAAATAATGGACTTGACAAGATTTTCCAAATTTTGGAAAATCAGGCAAACACCAATATGTCTATAATTCGCTTATTTCTAAAGTAATAGATTCCGTTCTTGCACAGGACAATAGATAATTTTATACCAAGTAATAAAGTGATGTTAACTAAATTTGCCTAAAAACTGGACTTGGCCGGTTCTTGCATTGGACCCTTCATTTGTTATATTGCATATACAGGGTGAAGGCATACATCCAAGAAATAATAATAATAATAATAATAAACAATCTATTTTGTTTCATAATTATGTACAATACATAAATAGAAATAGCGTCAAATAACAAAAAAGAAAAATAAATCTATAATTACAACATGGCTCTAGCTCCTATAAAGTATTCTTCTAAATCATAGGGTTCTATGTCGATCAACATTTTAAATATACTTTTTTAAATTTCTTAAAATTATCTATACGTTGCACTAGAGTAGATAAAGAATTATATAGTCGAATACAATTATAATAGGCCCCTTTTTCAGTTAATGCCAATTTAGAGCTCTTGGATATATGTAATTTTGTGATCTTGTTGGATATATTGTTTGTGACTGACTATTGCTAAACGAGTGCTTATGTTTATAAAAAAATAACAGGCATTCCTGGACATACATTGCATAAACTGTTCATTTTTGTTTGCTCTAAACTTTCCCTACATGTTTCCCTATTAAAATTGCTACCACACCCATAACAAATTATACCATATCTAATATGCGATTCAAAATTGCATGATACAACATTATTCTAGTTTTTACATCTAGATATTTACACAATACTCTAAAGCTATAACACACTGAGAGAAAGTGTTTTGTCTAAAATAACACCCAGAAACTTGGTACTGGAGTCCAAATCTAACTCCAGACCATTGACATTAATTGTTTGTGGTTCTTCTCTTCTTCCGCGACTTGGTTTGAATATCATAATGCTGGTTTTAGAACTATTTACCACTTATTTATATTTTGAGAATCAATTGTCTGCCTCCATCATTAATAAGTTTGCTTTATCAATGGCCATTGTTATGGTCAATGCACTTACCAAGAGATTTGTTTCATCTGCAAAGCTTGTGAGGTACTACCCCTCTGTCTCATCAGTATTTCAGAAATGTTATTCGTATAGATATAAAATAAGAGTGGGCCGATAACAATCCCTGTGGTATACCAATTGTCAGTTCTAATTTTTTTTACCAAACCCGGTTATTTCCTTTCCCTATAGCAATTTTTGCCTCCCGGACACATAAGAGACTATCCACCTTAGTGCTGTTCCCCGAATGCCATACAGCTCAAGTTTCTTTATAAGTATTTCGTAATTTAAAGTATCATATGCTTTTGACAAGTCGAGGAACATCCCCAAGGTTACATTCTCATCCTCTAAGGATCTTATAATGTGCTCAACAAACTGAAAAATCGCTGTCTGTGTGGATCTGCCTGTAATAAAGCCGTGTTGTGACTCATTAGGTAATTCATTTTCAATTATGAAATCCATAATTCGTCTACACATAATGTGATCAAATAATTTAGAAAATGATGGAAGCAAACGAATTGGCCTATAGTTGTTGATGTTTGTATTATCACCTTTTTTAAATATGGGGACTACGACAGCTAGTTTCAGTTAATCAGGAAAAATACCAAACTTTAGAGAGTTATTAACAATGTAAACTAGAGGTTTAGCTATTACCTGTGCTATGTTTTTTAGCAAAGAAGTTGATATTTCATCATGACCACTGCTAGTAATATTTTTTAATTTATGAGTTATTTCCAAGATCTCAGCAGTAGTGACCAGTTTAAGAACGATAGACTCTGGATTACGATGTATAAAAGAGTTAAACGGGATGTTGTGCAAATTAGCTGAAATCAATAAAACAGTAAACTCTCTAATGCTTTACCATATTTGCACAAGGTTTAAAGCTACTTTCATCTTGAGCAAAATTCAATTTTTGAAATATCTCTTATTCCACTAAAACGAATAAATATATGTTAATAGAATTTTAGGTTTTAGGCCTTAAAGAAATTTTTTAAATAATACCTTTTTTTCGTAAAGTTAATAATGAAAGGGTTATCCATATAGTGCGAACTTAAGTAGACATTCTGTTTTTCCTATAACATACGCAATTTATTATTGTTTACCTTTTTCTATTAAAAAAATATCACATATCTAACTGTGGTTAAAACTTTTTAAGTTTTGTAATAAAGATCGTATTTATATTCTGGACGCAGTGTCGAACTGGGCCACCGGGCATTCGAGCAAATGCTTAGTGGGCCAACTTCTTGATGCCACTCGCGGAGGTAAAGCGAGAAATCAATTCAGTAATAAAAAGAATTTGGAAAAATGTCTAAAAATTACCATCTACATATATGTATGTAATAAACAAATTAAATATTAAAAACGTTTAAAAATCCCAAAAACATTGATGTTCTCTAAATTATTGTTTGCAATATTTGTTTGTTCTTGCACACGAAAGCCAGTTTTTTGATATATTCGCGTTTTGTTTGTCTAGCGCTATCGAAATCCATGTAAAAAGCTTTGGGGGACAAATACATCGTGATATATCAGGTTGGTGATTATGTAGATTTTTTTGCTGGTTTTACATTTATTAACTTATTTTTATCTTTTTATATAAAATTGTATTAACATTTTCTTACACTCAAGTAAAATTTTTGGTTCAAAATAAAAATTAAAGGACACCTTTAGTTTTTCATTTTACTTATTTTTCAAACGTTTCGGCCTTATGCCTTCTTCAGTGAATTTATCTAAAAGTTAAATGACAAAGTTACATTTTACATTATTATTACGAGTTATTTTTTTCCCTTGATTTTACATTATATATATATATATATATATATATATATATATATATATATATATATATATATATATATATATATATATATATATATATATATATATATATATATATATATCTATTTATATATATATATATACAAAGATTTATTGTTAATTCCCTTACTACATACATACTGCCAGCTCGAACAATCTTCATACACCATTTCAAGCACCATTAACTTTGTAATAAAATTAACCAATAAAACAAATTTGTAAAAAAATTAGAAACCTTATGTTTAAAGCTTTGTTACATTTCTTATATACAATGTGTCCACGGATGAACTTAACTATACCTATAAAAAAATTATGTTTTATATTTCGAAAAAAGTTATTCTTCATAAAAAATTTTGCTTTGTCTGAAACGCCAAAAGCTATAATAGACATTGTCGTTTGATATACAGGGTGGTTAAAAATAGCTTAAATATTACTTTAAATATGCAATGCACTTAAAAATTATTCATAACATGATTTTTTTTATTTGACAAAATAACATTTATGTAATTTTAAATCTTCCTGTATATCATAAGGCGATTCTTTTTATGCTTTTATATAAAAAGAAAAAACATGTACACTGAATTGTAATCAAACATTTAATTTTTATTATGTTTTATAGTTTTAAGCTCAATTTTTCTAGAAACCATATCCAATAAAAACATTTTTGTACACTTTTGGTTCTTTTTATGCTATTTTACAAGGTAATTTATATATATTTTAATGTTTTATTTTTTTATTCTTAGAGTAACATTTGAGCGATTTTAAACCACCCTGTAAATTTCACGGAGATTTTTATTATTTTTAGCATTTCAGCCAACACAAACATTTTTATGAAGGATTACTTTTTTCGAAATAGTAAAAATAACAAATTTTACAGGTATAGTTAAGTCCATTCGTGGACACACTGCATTTGAGTACATAGGTACCTAGCTTACTAAAAAAATACATACAAAGTAAATGGTGAAATAGAGTAAGGAGACTTTTGTGCTAACTTTATATTTCAATATTAAAATTTACTTCGACCAAATATTTTTCTACCCTAGGGGCCATTTTAAACTTTTGTCCGATGGGCCAAATGGTCTCCAGCTCGACACTGTTTTGATGTACTAATAAGCACTCATAAAACATAAATAGATGGGCCAAATTTGGTTTACAATAATAAAATGGAAAATAGCAAAGTCACTTCTAAAAAAATAAGTATTTTTATCAATATCCTGAAGAAAAAATGCTAAAAAGTGAACCCAAGTGACCTACTTAAATAACACAAAGCTTTTAGCCATGAAACTTTTAAAAGCTTTACAAATCTTTTTAGCCATTTAAAGTAATTTATTTTTCTTTCATATTATAAGTTCTGAAACAATTTCTAAACTTTCATTAAAAGTGTGTTCGAAAGTTTTCCTCACAAGAAAAACATTATACCGGGTGCCCATGAGAGAGATTTAACAAAAAGTCATTTTTATGTGTGCATAAGCTTATACAATGGGAAATTTTTGTTTTTAAATTTATAAGTTATTTATCTAACTATTAAGTCCTAAATTTTATTCGAAGTTTAACTTTTTTAACACGCTTTTATTAGCTTGGGTTGTATGTATGTATGTATGTCACGGAATCTTTAAGCCTAATTTTCACCAACATCCAGCGATTCAATTTCTTTGAAACTTTGCACACGTATCAAGGACCCATAACAATGCAATAATCTGCAAACAGTATCGCGTTATCCTGATTAATATCGCCAAGATAAATAAATTCCTTTATATATTTTCTGTAGGAGAGTAACAGAGGAAGAGCTAGTGCGCGATCTGCGCATGCGTGCAGTTTCGGACGTACTCTCAGCATAAGGCTGACAGAAAAGAATTTGGACTAGTTGCGTTCTGAAACCCCATGCAACAGTGAAGCTTTAAATGAAATGATTAGATTACGAAATAGTTCGTAAAACATTTCAATATCACATGTCCGCAGAAAACTAATTGATATATCGAACTAAAAAATAAAAAATAAATAATAGTTTAAAAAAACTAAAAACACGCTTTTATATGCAACCGAATTAAAAATTAGAAAATAATTTTTCATTACAAAGAGTTTGTATTACAGTAATAAAAGGTCAAACAATGAATCATAATTATATACCTCAAAATAAAATTATAATAAAATTTAAGATAATAACAGAATAATTCACTTCAGAATAAAAGCATGGGGTGCTTAATATATTAAATGTTATAATTATTTCATTTGTAAATATCTATGAGGGAAAAGTTATGAAAAAATAGTAAAATGCACCCCACGCTTTTTACTATTTTTTTTAATTTTCTAATTTTTAGTTCGGTTGCATATAAAAGCGTGTTTTTTAGTTTTTTAAACTATTATTTATTACCTTTTAGATAACTTTGGTAATATACATACATATTTTCTTTATTTCGGTAAAATATTTTTTAAACGTAGCTACATCCAAATACGCGTATCATCGTCATAACTTAAAATATCAAGACCTAAAGATAACTATAGACCAAAAGACTTAATTAAGTTCCCGGGATACAGTTTTATTCAATACTTCTGATAAAAAAACTAATACTACTGACTACAAATGGTAAGTGTTTAAATTGCAAGTTCTTAAACACTTCACAAATATTACACAAAGAACTATATCCATCCGAAAAACTTTTAAAACTCACAATAAATTTGCGACAATAGCTTTGTTCGCGGGTCTAGTAATGAACCGATTCTGAACCAGAACCGAACTGGTTTAGAGTTGTTTTAATGCGCATGTCTAGTTATTTATTAGTTCGGAATTTTTATTTACCGCGAACGATTTTCTATACAGCTGAGAATGTATTCTAACCTAGCCTTTTGGTTATGATTTTTCATGGTTAAATTGGATACTACAAAAAAAAATAAACAAAAAGGTAAATTGTTCTACTGTCGAAAGCCACTCGAGGTCTCTCGGCGGAAGACGAGGGATTCCCTGCCTCCTCTCGTTTTTAACATAAGTATGTGTATTTAACTAAAGATAAAATTCAAACAACAAGAAATGGTAAAATCTTGTAATATTGTCTAAATTTATTTTATTGCATACATACATTCATACGGAGTACAATTAAAAATACTTTGTTTATATACGCTCAGAATCACAAAAATATAAAAAATATATTCAACAGTTATATTAACCCGCATAAAAAGTGGCAGAAATAAATAAACTGTAATACAACGGTTTATTTCTGTAACACAAAAACAGAAAATGAGAGACAATGCGCAAAAATTCCGAACTGAACTTTTAGTTCCAACAAAAATCCCAGGACTGCTAATCAGGTTACGAACCGGTAACGAACTGATTCCATTGTAACCCGCGAACACAGAACTGTTTCTAAAAATTTAGGATTTTACTAACCGCGAACGCTGCTTTTTTCACTGCGCATGCGAATAGTCCCAGAACCGGTTCAGACTCAAGCCTGCGAATAAAGCTAATACAGTTGATGCTTCATACTGCCTAAAATCAATGCTGCGATTCGATTTAATTCATCAGCCTTTTGATTTAAAAATTTACTATTGTTGTTGTTCTGAGGTGTTTGTTAAACGTAAAGCCAAATAATAACTATATTTTTTACAATTTAGTTTAAAACGACTGTAAAACAACAAACTACGAAAAGAAATGACGATTAAGGAAGTCCACAACAGAATATACATGTTGGTACACACACATGAAAGTTCCCACAAAAGACAAAAAAAACTTGCTTATCTTTAAAGATAATTTCTTAATGATTAAAAGCGCTAACTTCTTTTTACACTAAGGACACTTTAATACTGCAGTGTCCACGAAAACTAAATACTGGTAAAGGTAATTATTTATAAACCGAACGCATCGCCGATTTTAATGAAATTTGGTATACGGGGGTTTTTGAGGCGCTGATCACGAATCTGAAAGAGTTTTTTCGGGACTTGTTTAGATTTCGAAATATTCATCATTAATCTTGAATAGATTAATGACGAATATACGCCTTATTTTTGCACGTAATTCTTAAATTTTCGCTAAATTGACACTTAATATGTTATATTCACCTTTTAAATACCTATTTTTTCATTTATTTTACCCATTTTTTCCGTAAAATCACAATAGCCATGGCGCGCGCCGTTACCGACTTAATTTTATTTGCATTTACGGAAGCATTGATATCTCCGAACTGATTTAGAGCGCCCCATTTAAATGAACCATCTATCCGTAGTAGTATTATCTTTGGCAATAGGTACTTTTTTAAGTGTGGTCATGTTGTGGGATTACTTGTACTAAAGCCATGTGCTAATTAAAGAAAAACCGACTTTTTGTAACCGATAGTTAAATTTATTTTTATATTTTATAAAAGTAAAATATATCTACTAAGTTAATTTTGGTTCTTTATTGTATTCCTAATTAGCCAATTTCTTAAAAAACAGTAACTTTTTGTATTTTAAGGTTATTCCATAAAATGAAAAAAAAACAAGATGGCGGTCATCTTTACTATATTTGGAATCGCTCGATGGTGGTACACATTTTAAAAAAGAATAGTTTATTTTTAAGTTGTTTAACTTCAGCCTTCAATTTGTCTGTCCATTATTTAAAGAACGCATTAAAAAGAAAGCATGAATCAAATCCAAATACATAAGTTTAAGAAAGTTTAAAAACTTGTTGAGTAAAGGAAAAAACTGTCTTAAAGCAATGGTTTATTTTTTTCTAACTAGTTAAAATTTATTTTTAAAATAATTTTTCAACTTTTCAAACAAAATCCCCAAACAAACCTTTTTCAATTAAGAAAGAATGAACTGAAGAAATGGGTTACAAAATTAACTTAACGTTTTGAACAAACGAATCAATCGTAATATTAATTAAAAAGTACCTATTAAAACAGTAAAAAGACTTTATTAAAAAAAGTCGTTAGTTTATTATTTTCGTTTCTCATAATATACATTATTTTTATTTTAGGGTCTGTAACAACTTATGTAATTAGATGTCTAAAATTAATAAAAACAGTAATTGATTGAATAATAAGGCCAATTAACATAGACTTTCACTTCGGAATCTCACGGAATAAGCTGGATATCTATACATACCTTTATTTTGGTACAAAAATACTTTCCTAAAAATCCCCTATTATATCGTGCAAGGATCTCAGAAATATGACAGGTCAAATGTCAAAAAAAAATAGTTTTTGCAAATATCTCGTTTCATTTACTTTTAATTGCATTTAGCTTTCCTATAAAAGTTATGGAATACAAAATTCTTAACAAATTTTATTTTAAGCATTTTTTATCATATCAAAGTATCCGATAATAGAGGCGCAAAGTGTAAAGCACTTTATTGTATGTACATACCTAAGCACGCAATTATACGTAATATTTAGCAAATACTTAAGTAAAAAGATGACATATTAGACTAAAAATCACGATTGATTGCGTGCTAAGGTATGTACATACAGTAAAGTGCTTTACCCTCTGCGCCCTCTATTATCGAATTCATTGGTATGACAAAAAGGCTAAGAATCAAATTTAAAAAGAATTTAATGTTTAACAACTTTTATAATAAATATAAATGCAATTAAAAGGAAAGGAAACAAGATATTTGCAAAAACTATTTTCTTTTACATTTGACCTGTCATATTTCGATTATCTTACACGATATCATAGGAGATTTTTAGGAGATTATTTTTTGTACCAAAATAAAGCGTTTATTTGACTAAGATGACTGGGATATTAGTAGATAGCCAAGAGTGTTTTCACACACACCGGCAAAACCGATGCCGGTAACGACGCGACGCCGATGTCAAATGTAATGTAATTAAATTAGTATTTCGGGATTATACAGGGTGCGGCCTTGTTTTTAAATTTAATGTATGCATTTTCTTTTAACCGTTTAATTCCTTTTGATTTTTCATAAAATCGCATTTTAACTCCAGACATATCAGCATTTTGTATGTAATAAAAAAAATCTTTTTTTGACAAAATTATTAAAATGTGGTAAAATTGTGGAGACTCATCTCGACGGCCACCAATCTGTGAAAGGTTTTCTGTTCGCAAAAAGGCAGTGTTGCCAAACTATTAAAAAAGTAAGAATATGTTGGGGCGATATACAACATATTTAACCATAGTATATATTATATTTGGTTCTTTTAAGAAAAAGGCGTTATTTTCGATAAAATAAGATCAATTTAAGGAATAAAAAGAAACAACAATAACAAGATTAAAACAGGTACCTTCGTCAAACATTAAAAATTGGAATAAGAAAATGTAAACTAAATTAGGATTATTTGAATGAAAAACTGGCAATAACCTAAAACTAACACATATTTTGTCCGCATTCTTTTCATTGAAGTAGACTTGCTGGGCAAACATTCCAGTGCATTTCTTTAATGTCCTTTTATTTTTGAATTTATTTCGGTTAGTTACAAAATTCCAAAATAAAAAGGTGAATCTAAAAAATATATCAATGTTTGTTTAAAGCTTGATTATTCGCAAACGATTCGTCTGGCGAAAATTTTCCCTAAGACGTTTTTGTAGGCAATTTAATTCTCCAAAAATATGTGCATATACATTTACTTTAATAGTTGGGGAAGCTTTGACGCAAAAATAAAAGTACAAATAGAAAATTACAAATTAGGAAAGAGGGACCTCTAAATATTATTATTTAGGGCTCAAATCTCCGTGATATTTTCTTTTGTCACCCTAAACAATATTTTCAATATATTTTTAAAAAATAATAGTCAATTTTTTGGCCCAGTCTAATGAACATACACACCTATGTACCTACATTGCAAGTTAAATAAAAACTTTTAAAAAAGTGTAGTAGGTGGTAGGTTTTGTTATTATTATTTTTCGCAAATACATTCCATTTTCTAAAGAAATGTTTAAAGAGGTCATACACGTGCCAACAAATATTGTTGACCTCTTTAAACATTTCTTTAGAAAAATGGAATGTTCCTACGTAAAGGTTCGCCATCCCTGCCCTTTCTAAAACAAACGCTTTTATACAAAGGTGTAAAATAATGTGTATAATATTTCTAAATCTTTTAAAATAAAGAAAAATTATGACAGGAAAAAGTTATTTTCATTTATTTTGACAATCTTATGAAAAGTAAAAATACAAAGTGAAATTTTACTATAAGTTATACGTTTTACATGAGACGATGAATCCAAGTTTTAGCTAAAGTTTATTTCAGAATTTAAATAGCACTTTATAACAAGTTTAAAGAATATAATAATAAATTTTAACTTTATGTTGCAGTTGTTTGGGTAACATTTGTTATTCTATGCATACAATATCATACAATATTACTTACCCAAAAATATAAAAAGTCAGCGATGTATTTTGTGATAGCACATTTTTATTTTACGAAAAAATAAGTAAATAAAAAGAATAGTTCTTTCTTATTATATTATTTTTTTGACAGAAGATTTTTTTCCTTTGAGCATAGTGCAAATATTTTGTCTTCAAATGAGATTAAAAATGTTCAGAGTTATAGGTAAGGCCAGAATTGGCAGTAATAGAAAAAAGGAGCCACATACAAATTATACATACATAGAGGGGAAAATACATATAGATTTATCTAAGTAAAAAATTTAAGGCACATTCCTGAACCAATTTTAGGAAAATTAGTTTATATAAACTTAGGTCCGGAAATTCTTTCTTTCTAAGATACAGGGTGTTAAACTTTAAAAAGACTAAATAACATAACTTTACCAAGAACTTAGAGGGGTGTAATAGGTCTGTAATTAGAAGGAAATCTTTTGGATGCTCTTTCGGGGATAAGTTAATTATTATAATATGTACAGCTCTTCAGAAAAAAAATATGTCATAGGAAATTCACAAAAGGCAAGTTAAAGTGGATGCAAGCTCAGAAGTGCAGTTAGTCAGAAACTATGCCTGAAGGAAAAGATATTTAAATTTTGAAATGAAAAAATCAAAATTATTTTGTAATTTAAAATTTTGTTTTAATATGAATAAAACAGATACATTTTCCCGTTGTAATTTAGAAAATCCGATATTCATAATCTACTAAAATTCCAATTTAAACTAAGCCCCAAATGAGTTTCTATGAGAGCAGAAATCAATGCATAATCTAAAAGTCATTTTTGACTTATTAGTATATGTATATCTGGTTTAATAATTGAACTACTAATAAACAAAATTATTGGCACAAATTATGGGTAAATTTTGCAAGTTACACAAAAAGTATTTATAATTTTGGTAACTAAAGGATACACATCATGTTATTTAATAGTACATAAATATATACCTCTCAAAAAAAAAAAATATTTTTAGCAACAAGCAATATGAAATACAAATATAATAAAACAAGGCTTTGGATATAATATAGGTGGTGATTATCGATCCTAAACTTAAAGAATAAATATCTTTTTTTCTAAAAATATAGTTTAAAGTAAGGGCTTTCTATTATATTGGTTTTAAATAACAATTTATGCTTTAAAAATTATTGTTTTTTTAAGAGCAGCCGCACACACAAAGTTTATTGTTTTAGAGACACCTTAAATTTTCTAATTTGCTCACTTTTTACCCCTATACTATTTAAATCACTTGCAAAAGTATTTTTTTATTTCAAATTAATAAATCATAAAGTTTGCTATACTTACCCATCTCTTACTTAATTTTGGACACCAACGAAATTTTTTATTTTGAAAGATTAGACGGTAAAGAAAGTGCTGTTGTGCTTCATAGCTTCAGATTATTTTTTATAAACTTTTAAATTTCAATAAAAATGTTATCATTTATATACAAAAACTTAAAAATAAAATTTCATAAATTTATAAAAATGTAGTAATTTTAAGTAAAAATATTTTCAATAAAAAAAACAGAAAAAATATTTTCTTTTATTAACCTATAGTATCAATGTTTGCTTTAATTAAGCAGCTCTGTATATATTTTTTAAAACTGTTTACAAAAATAAACTTTTTACCGGCAATTTAAGCCGCATGTTTACTTTATTTTCTATTAAGCAAAAACTAATATTGTTTTGCCTAGTTTAACATATTATGTACATTGTGGGCCGTTTATCTTGGGACACTACCTTATCTCAGAAACTATAGCAGATGGAGCCAAAAGTTAAATACAAAAGTTGGTGGGGATGTTACAAACCTTTAATTTATTTAAATGTTGTATATACAGGGTGTTTCATTATTTGTGGGCGAGTATCAACTTTTTATTTTAAATGGAACACCTGGTATATTATTTCATTTTTGAATTTTGCACAAAATTCTAGACATATCTTGTGTATAATGTCCTATACCTAAGTCTAACCTTTTTGACATTTTTAATTTTTATGCGAAAAATGACGTTTGCAAGCCGTAAAATATCTGCTAATTTCATCATTCGGAAGCATTTATTGTTTTACTTCAGTAAGCTTTGTTGTAGACAAAGGACTCAAATAACGGATTTTATACGCAGTTTTGATAACTATTAATACAGGGTGCGCGAAATATAAGATTAAAAATAAAATTTAAAAAACTGCGAAAAAACATTTTTTTAATAGAAACTAACTATTTTTATATTCTTGTCCTATTTAGCATTTAAAACTAAGGCAAATTTATATAAGGTTGTCTATGCCTAATATTTTTACTTTTTGAAATATTTCCATTTAAACATTCGTCTATCACAAATAATATTCTGTTGCCGTATAAGCAGTAAGTGTGAGGTGGCCATGACGGCGTTTGAACAAAACAAGTGCTAAAGTGCTTCCACTGTCATTTACCATACCAAGTGTACGCGATATCGTCAGTGAATCCTTTATTAACAAATAATAGATTTCAAAAATAAGAAGTAAAAATATTAGGCTTAGACAACCTTATATAAAATTGCCTTAATTTTCAATGCTTAATAGGACAAGAATATAAAAATAGGTAGTTTCCATTAAGAAAAAACGTTTTTCGCAGTTTTTAAAAAGGTTAGACTTAGGTATAGGACATTATACACAAGATATGTCTAGAATTTTGTGCAAAATTCAAAAATGAAATAATGTACCAGGTGTTTTATTTAAAATAAAAAGTTGATACTCGCCCACGAATAATGAAACACCCTGTATATACAACATTAAATAAATAAAAGGTTTGTAACACCCCATTAACTTTTGTATTTAATTTTTGGCTCCATCTGAGATAAGGTAGTGTCCCAAGATAAACGGCCCACCCTGTACACTATTTAATTAACAATCATTAAACTTTTTAAAAACTTTCAGATCATACCAAAGTTAATATTAAGTTAGTAATAAGTTAGTTTCCTTGTTTTTAAGCGGTTTTATTTAGGTTAGTTTATTTATTTATTTATTTGTTTATTTGTTTGTTCAGGTAAATTTAGTAATTTAAATTTTACCCCCTTCCTGATAACAGATCGATATGATTTTAAGGACATCATTTTAATCTTAATGACAATACAATATAATATATTCTTTATAATTGTAAATCCATGATGCGCCAATACAAAATGGCGGATTACATAATTATAACTTCACAACAATATTTAATATGATTAAATAATGAATAGGCTTGATTGGTAGAATAGAGCTTACTATCAAAAAATTAAAATTCAAGATAACCGCCGCCACAAAATGGCGGAATACATATTTTCCACAACTACCTGAATATGGGTATCTAATGATAGGGCTGGATTAGTAGAATACAACTTATTTAAAAAAGTCAAGACAGTATAGGTATATTTACTTATCTAAACAAGAAACCCCTTTAACATAGAATCGGTATCCCAGCATAGGTATGGGGTATTAATCAGAAATATAATAAAATCGTTGGATAGTTCTGGTTAGTTATAATAAGGCATTACATAAACTCAATAAAATGAAAAGTATTAACTGACAATAATTATATAAAAAAAATATGTTTAACTGATTTATTAAAATAAAAGTAATGTTAATGTACTTAAAGCTAAAACATAATTCGGTAAGTCCTAACTACCAGATCGCACCAATCTTCTTATCAATCTGTTGTGTTTATCAGACAAATAATAAAATCGTTGGGGCATGAAATTTCTATCATTGTATTTACTTCGTGTAGGCAACACCCAACTATTTTATTATTTGTCTGATCCATAACCCAGACTGATGTGAAGATTGGTGCGATCTGTTAGCTAGACTTACCGAGTATTGTTTAGCTTTAGTACATAAAAATCACTTTCCTTGTAATAAAACCGTTTTTACATAAAATATGTTTTTACATAATTTATTTATGTGTTAACAATTATGCAGTATTTTACTCTATCGATTTTTTGACCGCTTTTGCATTATTTTTGCTAAGCAATTCATTTGAAAAATAAAATAGTTTACCATTATTAATGTCGGTATTTTTTAATCCTGTTCATATTAGCTCCCATCACTATCCTAATCCCAGCCTTTGCTTTTTGAAGCACCACTTCGGAACTTTGAACATTGTCAGTAACTGGATAGGTAATTAAACACTGTAAGCTCTTGCGGTCTCGATCCCACTCTCGATACGTTATTGGTGGTAGTATAAAGATAATATTTATCATTTAACTTAAATAAGATATATTACTATCTTTACACAGATCTATTTTTTTTTTTTTTTTGATAACCATAACTATCCTTTTAAAGAATAAAGGATTTCTTTTAGACACCCTTGATTGAAATAGTTTATTTTTAAAAACCTTATTGGTAATTAACAAAAAAAGAGTTAGAATCTTCATAAATTGTAAAATTTAACATTTGACATATTTTTTGTTTGGTGTAACAACATACTTGTAAATTGTTTTTCTCCAATCGGACGAAAATTTACACATTTTCAATGAGTTTTTTATTTCCCAAATGTATTATTTCGTAGGTAAAGGTGCTGTACTTTTCCGGCCATGGCCGAGAAATGTTAAAGATGACAAATTGCTACGAGTTGGACATACTATTTATTCTCCGATTGAATTATTTGTTTAATTTTCATCAAAATAGCGCAAAATATTGATTTTGTTAGTTTACTAAATATACAAATTTAAATTATTTGATCTTCATAAAATAGGTTATTATGATGTCTCATTGTCATGTATTGTTGATTAATTTTGACAAACCTTATAAGTTAATATTGAAAGCATAGGAAAAATTGAGCCTCCGGAAAAAAGATCCCTGTCCGGGCTGCAAAAGTACGTTGCCAATCAAAGCCTTCCACCTACAGGAACAATGCATTTTGGAGTTAAGAAAACGTATTGGAAATATATAAATATTCGTCCGATCGGAAAAAAGCATATTTCTGGGCTCTCGGACTCCACCATCGCATGGTCTGGAAATATAATGCTTTTTCTACATCTTTCACAAAATATTATTATTTTATTTGCTGGCTTAATAAAATATAAGAAAATATTTTCAAAATCATTAATAATTGCTGATGCATCATTTTAAATATTTTTAACTCCACTTTTTACGATTTTAAGCTTTTTTTAAATTGGAGAACTAGAGAGCTTCGTGCATCCGCGTGTTAAGCTTTTAAGTTCCTATTTAGAAAAATTGGTCTTTTACGATGCACGTATACCAGCTAACTTCTAATCGTGCGATGCGCAAAGATAGGCTCCTAACTCCCGCCAATTTTATAGAAAATCCGTGCAGTTGTTGATTTAGCCCTCGGGAGAAAGAAAGTTTTTGTGCACAATACTGTAAAAAATATTTGTATTAAAATAGCTAGATAGAAGGGTACCAGAAGAATCAAGAATAAAAAAATTACTTTTAAGTACTATTTTGAAACAGGTGTTGAGGAAAGCTGATGATGATAAAAACCCTAATAAAAAAAACCATTTTAAAAACAAAGTATTTACGAATGTCTTGATTCATTATTGACAATAAAGTCTCATCACTGCAGAGTTTCTTCACAAAAAAAAACCATTGCTTAAATAGACCTTAAGAAAAGATCTGTACAGATTCCACAAAAAAATAGTGTGGCCCCAAAAATATTAACTTATTTAGCAGTACCACACTTAAAAAAACGTTTAAATTAAAAATTATAGTATTATTGATTTAAGAAAATGATTAATGCGAATTTTGTAATAAGTTTAAGCAATGTGACATTTTAGAGAGAGAATTTAATGTGTCTAATGTAAGGAAAATAAAGGTAAAAAAATAATTAGAAAATAAACAAAAATTATGTACTCGCTATCATCAGGCAGTATTATTATTGTTGGAATTGAACCTGCTATTGTTGCTGTTAATTCGGTAAAACAATATTAAATAACCACTGAACCTAAATCTTAAAGGAAAAAAATAGCTAAAATTTATCTTTGTAAAATATTCAAAAATAAATTTTTCAAATCTTTAAAACAATTAGCAAAGACAATATACTACCACAAATACATGAATAGAAATAGATACTTAATCTACATTTAAATACTACTGCCAGAGTTGGGTAGTATTCAAATACTCGGTATTCTGAATACTATTCAGAATACGTTTGTGCGGTATTCGAATACTATTTGAATAGATTTATGTGTATGGTATTCGGTATTCGACGGAATACTTTTTGGTCAGTATTCGGTATTCTTTATTCTGAATATCGTTTTTGAATATTCTGGTATTCGAATACCGATATTCGAATACTAGTATTCGAGTACTGGTATTCGAATACCGGTATTCGAATACTGATATTTAAATACCTATATTCTGGTATTCAAATCCTGAATTTCAATACTGTTTGCTTATTTTATGAATATTACGTTACTTTTTATGCATCTTAAGCGGGTTAAAACATGTTCGCGGTGGTTTTGCCGACGACGGGGTAAAATTTGATATAAGTCATATATATTATCATTTGCAAACTAACAGTTTAGGAAGTTAGTTTTACAAATAAAAAAAAATGTAATTCAATACGTTTTTCAAATCTTGATCTGTTGTTTCTATGGTCCTAATAGGTAAGTAATTTTGAACAGATATACATTTATTTTTGCAAACAAAAATAGATTTAAATTAATTATTTTAACTTCTTTGGACTTTTGCTATTAAAAAAACAAGTAACTTGGTACAACATATAAAATGTGACATTGCAAACTATGTTTTCTATGTATTAGGTTAGACTAATATGTATTTATCTCAATTTTACATAAAAGGGATGTGTATAATAAATTTTATTATGTCAGTTTAAGTCATGACTATCTGGTAAATTGTAGATAGTATGTACATGTATCCCCATTCCAAAAGTGAAGTCAATAGTTTTAAAAAAAGAAAAGTTATTTTTGGAAATTTTGGGAGACGTCTTGTATGCTTGAAATGATTAGTTTTTAAGCAAGAACAAGGTAGGCCACTGCATTTTGTTATGGAAAATCGTAGAAAAATAAGAATGAGTTGCTTTTTCAAGAGAAAGGAGATTTTTTTTGCTCTTCAGTATTTATGAATACCCAATCGTGGTATTCATGAATACCGAGTATTCGATTTATTTTTATTTTTCTAGGTATTCGAAAATATTCGGTATTCGAATACTTTTTTACGGTATTCGTATTCGTATTCGAATACCAAATTTCAGTATTCGACCCAACTCTGACTACTGCAATATCAGCCAAAAAGTATTCTGACTTTTAAGAACTGAAGTCAACTTTACCAGTTGACTACCCTGACTTCTTTAATGATCCGCCTCTGAATAAGTTTACTACGCAGAGTCTTCGGCCAAAGAATGAAGTAGAACCCTAAGTTAAGTATTTAAAATTTGGATGTATTCAAAGCAACCCAAAAAACTCACCTTCCTTGAATAAAACTCATCAACGAATTAAGTAAGCAAAGGAAACATATAAGGGAGGGCCCCAACGGCACTATTTAAAATTGTTTTTAATCAATTTGACGTTCTTAAAAAAACCGCCTAGCCTCATAGTAGCTACTCTTTTGGTTTTTACATAGTTTCATTTATACTTTTAAATTTTTGTGTTTAAGACTGTTAGTTTTAGTTTTTATTTAAGAATACGCTTTATTCAATAAAAATACGTCTAACTCCTGATTTGTACACAATAACCGAATTTACCAAACTGGTAACTCCATTTAACAACTATACAAATTAAACTTACAATAGTTATTAATTATTTTGTTTAAAACAATAATTAAGGAATACTGACAGCTATTTTGACAAAATCTTTTTTTTTTCACTGCTAACCTGAGAAATTGCTTATATTTACTCCATTTTCCTAACGAGAATTAATGTTTCTCATCCTAGATAAATAATGATAATAACTAAAACCAAGGTTAATAATGAGAACAATTCTTAAATTAAAATTTGACACATGCCAAATTTTTACATGAATAAAGCCAATCTGATTAGAAACACGCTCCAGTCTACTTGATATTCCGAATACATTAAACAAATTGTTAGAAAATTACTAATGCCAAAATTAAAATTGTTAATATATTAATATTAGCAGTGACCAAAATTCTATATATCCTCGGGTGAGAAAGCTGTTATTTACCTCGCACAAAAATGCTCAGTAAATAATCGCTCACTTCTCACCCTAGGTATATAATATACTATTACCAAACAAGACGGTTTTTTCTTTCTACTGAAAAACTGACTGCATGTGAGTTAGCAGGTTAAGACATTTAGCCGACGATATCATATTTAGTGTTTTTTGTGTGCAAAATGTAAAAATTCCATTTTTTCCTTGGAGGTAATCAAAGTAAGTAAAAGTAATAAAAACCAAAAGTAAGTAACAAATTTGATATTCCAAAGACCTTCTGAGAATATCAGTTTTTATGATGAAATAACTTTTAACCAATAAAAGTTAATAATTAATAAATTCCCGGGGTTGGCAGACCATATCCTGGGCTGAGTGTTTTTGACATGAATACCGTTTAACATTTTTTTTTAAATTAATATAAATGAAAAATTTATAGTATGTAGATAATGCCACAACAAGCTTAGCTACCTTACCAGGTGTAAGCAGGTAACCTAAGGTTATTATTTGCTTTCAATTATTTTTCAAAAATCAAACAGAAAAATATAGATTTATTTATTACGAATCCAATGGTATAGGGTTGACTTTTTAAATCCTTGGCTAACTTAGGGTTAGCGCGATTTTAGGTTTTAAGGCTGTCTGTGACAGCTACAGACTAATAAATATTAGAAAAAACTTTATTAAACATATGTCCTAAACGTCTTAGTTAGAAATTTTTAAAATATTGGTTTTTGTTACACCTATTCAGATATTTTTTTAAAAACAAATGTGGAATACAAACTGACCATACCAAAAAATGTTTTTATTTTTTTATGCAAAAACCGTTTATCCAACAAAAGAGATTTAAAAAAGATTTTAATTTTAAAAAAAAATCAATAGCGTACCATTTTTTCTTAAGAAATATTTACCTTAAACCTTTCATGAACATGAGTGCGTTTCCCAAATTTTTAAAAATAACTGAATGGGTAAAATTATTATTTTTAAAAATTTTTAACACCTCGTAGTTCAAAAACCAAGACATTTAAGACATATGTTTATGTTTTACCCATCTATTATTGATCTGTAATACCTTGAAAACGGAATATGTTATGGTAGCAATAATACCTGCTATCACACCTAATGCGCTAATATGAAAATTTTATTGCTTATCCAATTTTATTTCTCTCACAATAAAGATCAAGTTTATACAAAAATAAATTTTAATATTTGTTCTCCTTCCAAAACTTTAGACTTCTTCGGGACGTATCCTTTCGACTTAACTTTTAAAAAGATATGAGACGATGGTATTGCGAAATGTCTATATTTTCATAGACCATCAACGTAGACCTTAGGGTGGAATACTTGGTCCAGAGAGAGTTCGGACTGTATTTTTCTGACTAAAAATAATAAAGTTTGTTAAACATATGTATAAAAATAAAATCAATAACTTACCAGTTCCTGAAAATATGCCATTAAAACGGTTTCGGTTATTTGAAGAATTGCGTTCACATCTTTCCAAATACCAAATATGCCATACTCCCGATCATACTGTTGCCTTGATTTAACTGGTAAAAGATTTTTGGTCGCTTTTATGGCCTTTTCTCTTATATTTTGTGGAATTTCTTCCATTTTGAGCAAATTGTTAAATAAAAAATGCCAACTGACTAACTGATAGAAACATCAAAGTCAAACTTAACACCAGTCATTATCTACTTACGTATACAGGTACAGGTGCAACTTATTTTTTATATTGCGAATAAATAATGTAATTAGTCATTGAAAAACTCTTTTTGGGTAAAACATAAAGCATTGTATGCACCACGGGCTTTACTGAACTATAATGCTCATCAGGTCGAAATCAGGGCATTATAGTCCTAGTAACGCCCTTGATACATAAATAGCTATTATATCAAGTTTTTTTCTAATTTTCATTGTAGAATTACCCCTTAAAGTTTGTCGGTTGGAGACTGGACACCTCGATGTAACTGTCGCAGTCAGTTTTGAACTTTAAACCGCGCCAACCCTAACTTAGCCCAGGGTTTTAGAAGCAACCATATATCATTGGATTCGTAATAAAAAAATCTATATTTACGTGTTCGATTTTTTGAAAAATAAATGACAGTTAATACATTTCTTTTAGTTACCTGTTTACACCTAGTTGGCAGGTATTATGCTTAAAAAAGTGTTGTGGTACTATCTACATACTCTAAACTTTTTTTATACAGTTCATTCCAATTAAAACGAGACACCGTAAATGATTCCGTTTTTTGTAGATTTATCAAAAATCCTAAAATACGTCAATTTTAATTTTTAGGGGGACAAATTTTTGTGTCAAAATTTACTTTTTAGGGTTATCCCTCCCCTCACCAACACAAACATCAAAAAGTTCAACTGGGAAGGGAGTTCAAATCATACCTTATCTTAAAGAGTTTTAAATTCTCTTTTTAATACTCTTTAGTTTTTTTAAATCGGTTCAGTAGTGCCTGCGAAAATTCACTCTAAATACCGGGGTCCATAGCAAGTAGCTCACCCTTGTAAATTTTTTTATTTTTTAAAATATCAAAATAAAATCTGGTACCTAGGTATACCACAAAAATGTGCATTGTTTTACGAATTTATTTGTTTTTTATTACTTCCGGTTAAGCCGAAAATGGTTTAAACTTTTTTATTTTAAATGAGACATACGGTATAGTTTTACTAATTTAAATATAAAATAACGTTTATGAGTATAATGACATTACATTTGGATTTATGGCAGTTGGAAAGTTTATGTCATGTTAAGTTATGAAACAATGCATATTTATGTAGTATACATACGTACCAAATTTTATTTTGATACTAATAAAAATACAAAAGTCATAGAGGTGAGCCACTTCCTGGGTAAATTTTCTCAGGAACTACTAAACCGATTTTAAAAAATTAAAGTCTGTTAAAGATAGAATTTAAAACCATTTAAGATAAGGTATCCCCTAAACCCCTTCCTATTTGAACTTTTGGACGTTTGTGTTGGTGAGGAGAGGGATAACCCTGAACAAGTTAATTCTGACACAAAAATGTGTCCCCTTAAAATTGACGTGTTTCAGGGTTTTTTTTATAAGTGTACAAATAACAAAATTATTAAGGGTAGCTCGTTTTAATTGGAATGCACTATAATTTTTTTAACCTTGTGACGGTATAAATGTTTAAAATTTTAATTATAAAATGTTTAATTATAATTTATCAGCCCAGGATATGGTTTATTAACCCCGGGAATTTATTTATTGATAACTTTTATTGTTAATAAAAATATTTTATTAGAAAAACGGATAATCCACTTATATAGCTGGATATTGTACTATAAAATCAGTTTTCTTTTATAAAATCTGTTATAATGGATTTGAAATGATTTCTCTATTAAAGAATAAAATATTTAAATTATTATTATTAATTTGTTGGCAAATAATGTTTGGGTTAAACTATTCAAATTTGCACTTTACCCATATTGCGAAAAATCAACACTCAAACCCTTTTGCTGACCCCTTCAACTAATACATGATAGTGGAGTGCGGTTGGGATTATACCTATATAAACGTATTGACTTTGAAAATAGGTATTTATGTAAAATATTTTAAATTATGTTTTACACATCAAATACTAAAATGTTTACCTATCTCTTTTCGTCGCTTTTTATTCTTCGTATTTTTTTACCTTTTTTCGCTTTAAAATATTTTTATCACATATTTTTAAAACTGATGTGCAAATTAAAAAGTGTAATTAAACAGATAATTTTAAGAAAATATGTCCTATAAACGTATGACTTCAGACTTTGTTTACAATCTACAGAGTGTTAAACTTTTAATACTATAAAACAAATTAACAATTTTATGTGTATATTTCTGCAATGTGGCTCACAGCCTACTGACACCAATGTTCATAAAATACTTATAATTTCTTTTTGCTAATTTAGACTATAATATTACTTTTTTCAGGTCTCCATCCAGTAATACTTTTAAAAATAAGTCCTGCAAAAAAACAAAAAAAAATATAAAATGAAAATATATAGTAAAAATATATTAATGTTGAATAAAAAAGTTTTAAAGGGAAAAGGGGATCAGAATTCGAAAACAAAACACCATCCAAAAATTAAAAAATGTGTTTTGTCCCTACCTAATATTCCCACTACATTTCACGACAAACTTAAATTTAATATCTTTACATACTTATGTGAAAATCGACTATCCGACCATAGGGAATCAAAAACATAGTAAATATTTGAGGTGGGGTCCGACGAAAGATGAAAGGACTGGGCAGGCAGCCCCTGATCTTGTTCTGCTCAAATCGGCGCGCTCGTTGCAGCGGTGAATTGCCGGGGAGTGTAGATTGGTGGAGGGATTTAACGTACATATTTCCCAAGGACGGCGGTTTGGTTTCCATACCGATATTATACATTGCGCTTTAAAAATACTCCAAAAAAATCCAACTCCAAATGTTTAGCACCGTGTAGATTAAATATGAAACAAAAAATAGGTTTGTGAGAATTTTTTTGTGCAATCATACCCTTTAAAAATCCTCCATTAATACCCATTGCTGCTTTGCAAAATAATAATTTAAAAAGAAAATCTACTGTTTCGATTATGTTTATTATTGCTAATTTTTAAATGTGCAGATTTAGTAAAAATATACTCTTTAAAATACAAGCGGATGGGTACAGCGCCATTTGTATCGATTTATAAGCATTTAAACATTTGCCATGACATAACAGCAAAGTTTTGTTTTTTTTTTAACAATGTTTCGTAGATAAATTATATTGTATATACATATGTATAAGTAAAACAATTTATTGTATTTTTGTTTGAAGTAGCAGATGCTTCAAAAGAATACATTTTAAAAAAATGGCGACATATTGTAGTGAATGTGCAATGGATGTGTATCGATTTATAAAAACTTGCCATGACATAACCACAAATTCGGTGGAGTTTTTTATGATTTTAAATGGTTTGACGCGAAATAATAAATTAGGTGTGTATTAGTCTCTGGTTTGCTTAAGGAATAAGGAAAACTTTTTATCTAACCAGCATTAACCATGACTTTCCACCTTTACTCTGACCTCGATTTTCGATGTTTTGTTACTTGATATACCTTAAATATTTTCTACCGAAGAGAAGAGTATAGGGAAGTCATGGTTAATGCTGGTTAGATAAAAGTTTTCCTTATTCCTTAAGCAAACCAGAGACTAATACACACTTAATTTATTATTTCGCGTCAAACCGGTCAAAATCATAAAAAAAAATCACTAAATTGGAGGTTATATTAAATTTTTATAAATCGATACACACGGGGCTATACCTATCCGCTTGTTTTAAAATTGGTTACAAAATTTTTTTGCAAATTGCAAAAACAAACGACCAACATTTATAATGATGGAAAAAAAATATCTTAGAAGAATACACAATTCAAATCGACTTTTTTTAAAAACAGTTATTTTATTACATTTGAAAAATATTAAGCTGAATTTATAGATTGACGTTCTGTTTCCGTTTGCCGTTTGACGTTTTCAGTTAGTAGATGAAACAACAACAACTTTACATTTGTCGATTTATATTTTCTGTTAAACGTTTCCATATACCATATCAGAATCCAAAACGTTAAGCCATGTACAGACTTGGAAACAATCGGTGCAACATTGTCGGCCGACTTTATCTTGTTCAAAAATTATTGAGCAACAAAGTTGGCCAACATTTACAGATACAAGTGTTTCGCGTCTACACTAGTTTTGGCCAAATGGAAATCGCTGAAAGCGTGGTGGCAGAGAGAATTTCTACGGGAAGGAGTTTATTACGGCAATTGAATACATTTTGTCTCTATGTTTTTTCATAAAGATCATTCATAAACATGGAAGATTATTAAGTATTTTAATGAAAATTAGGTTTTTTCAGTGCTCGACAAAATAAATCGTTTACAAAATAAACAAAATTAAACCTTTATAAAACTACACGGTATCAGCTAAGTGAAAAGGTTCACAGGCATTGCGTGAATAAAAACGGTCTAACGCCTGTAGAATACCAACAGGTAAAGATTAAATAAATAATTCCGGCATCTAAACAAGGTAACACCCCACAAAGAGCGTCGATATGTAAACAAAAATGCCAAAATAGAGATTTTTATAACAACTTAAATGTATAATATGTAAATATGTACAGTGAGGATATTAAAAGTCCTACCTCCCCTTTATCTTTTAAATGGGACAAGATATCGATATCGGGTGAAATTTGGGTAAAAGGGTGTCACTTAAACTACTTTTTGGCATAAAAACGATTCCGGTCACGTGGCCTACTGTTAAGGGCGCACTTTTTTTCAAATGGAAAGGCGAACCTCATTTTAAAGGTCCCTCTAATTCTCTACTTACTACAAGTCCATTTCATTAAAACCGCATTGCTTTTACACTATTTAAGTCAAATTTAAAACGGTTCTAAGTCTGAAACGGCTGGACCGATTTTTAAAATAAAGTATCGTTGAGTAAAGAATCAAAGAATTTCTAAAACGAGTGGTATATGACCCCTCATTCAATTAAAAAAAAAAGAAGTTGCTAGTCACCCCTTTATCCAAAATTTACTTGACCTCGATATCTTGTCCCATTCAAAGTATTGTATCCTATTTTGCATTTGCAGAAAGTCGGCCGACCGATGTGCAACAGTTAAGATACGGTCGGCCAACAAATGTTTTCGCCGATTGTATCCAAGTCTGTACGTGGCTTTAAACGGCGATCGGTGACGGAAACGTCAATCTATAAATTTAGCTTTACTGTTATACTGTGATCCGAATGAAAAGCCACCTTTATCCATCTGTTTATCGGATAGTAACACTTTTATATCAAATATGTGTACAAGATTTTGGTCAATGTAAAGTTTAATTTGACTGCTTAGAAAAAAACAAATACATTTTAACTTTTTTTAAAAATTGTTTTTAAAATGCAAATTTATTTTTGTTTCTAAAATACATGATTTTAACTTTACATGTAGACTTGGAATTAAATTTTAGAAGTTTTTACTCTTCGAGTTTTATTGATATTTTTTCATCTAATCGTTCTTTGATTTCAACCCAGTTTATTTAAGTTTTTCGCAATACCGCTGTTCACATGACATATGTCAAAACCAAGTTTTTGGTTATGGCTTATACAAAGGCGATTATCAAGAAAAAGTTCGAATTTCCTTTTATAACAAATAAAATCCATATGTTGCAAACTTAACGCTGGTGATTGTATAAAATCCATAAAAAATAGCACTAAAAGTTATCGTAAAATCCAGTAATTTCATGTTGACGAAACTGAGGGTTTTTGAGGGTTTGAGTGGTTTTCTTTGATTGGGATTATAGGCTATAGGCTAAAAGATAAGGAATACAAAAACTAAAATATACTTGTGTCATTCTCTTTTTCAATATTTAGTTTAATGGCACAATCACATCAACACTAACTGGTTCAGAAAATACAGGGTAAATTTTAAAAATTGTCGATTTTTATGTCTTATTAGTCGGGCATTAATGGATAAAAAAAATTAATAAAAGGGTTTTTAATTTTTACGTTTAATCCAGTGGCGTACTAAAAAATATATAAATGTTTTAATTTTCAAGATATTATTACAACCTGCATTTTTTTAAATGGGACACCCTGTTATGAGTTAAATCAATATTCATATATTTTTTAAAGATTATGTATATTTAAAATCTAACTTTTGCAAATACTTAAACATATATTAACCACAATAGAAACCACAGAAAATTAATTTATTCATAATAGCAAAGAAATAATTATGTTATATTTATGTATTAAACAATGTGCGCTTCCATTCTGATCAATGTATTTTTGGACTCAGTTTCCTGTATCCTTTAATATAATTATTAAAATTTGCTTTAAATTCCTTAAAATAAGATTAGAAGAGTATCAAATATTAACAATTAACCAATACCCTAAAATCCCAACCAAAAAAAACACCCTGTACTTAAGCCTTCGTGCAAGACTTGTGGGTTGCCCTAAAACAAAAAATTGTGTTTAGTAATTTCGCTTTGTGTAGACTATAAATATTATGTTTTTTAATTTTTTTTCAGTGGCATGGGAGGAACACCAAGAGAATTCAAGTGATTCATGGAAAACAATTTTTCAATGTCTCAAATGTGCCCCAGGTTGTCATTTTTGTACTGATTTATCGCCATGTTTAGCAACATACCATTGGCCATTAAGGTAATAAATTTAAAATTTTAATATTAAATTTAAATAGTACATGTTATGGGGTTAGGGGTAGTCAGAGACACGAAAAAATGATAATTTTCAGTAATTTTTTCGCTATTAAATCATTTTATTTTACAAAAGTAATAATATGGCCTTATTATACAATGTTTTGACTTGAAGTCACGAAAATTTGAAAAAAAATATAATTTCCAAAGTTATAGCTGTTTCTGTTGACCCAGTCCAAAAAAGGTCCTTGCGGTGGCAATGATAAGTCCTTGGAGATTCATCTAAAATCAATCGGATAAGAAAAATTAGTTTTATAAATAGATAATCCTGGGCCTGATCGAAGCTTTTTTTCAAAAATTAAAAAAATGGCGGACTCAGAAAATTTTTTTCTAAATTTTTAATTTAGAAAAAAATTTCTGAGTCCGCCATCTTTAATTTTTGAAAAAAAAGCTTCGATCAGGCCCAGGATTATCTATTTATAAAACTAATTTTTCTTATCCGATTGATTTCAGATGAATCTCCAAGGACTTATCATTGCCACCGCAGAACCTTTTGGACTGGGTCAACAGAAACAGCTATAACTTTGGAAATTATAAATTTTTTTTCAGTGACTTCAAGTCAAAACATTGTATAATAAGGCCATATTATTACTTTTGTAAAATAAAATGATTTAATAGCGAAAAATTACTGAAAATTATCATTTTCGTGTCTCTGACTACCCCTAACCCTTATGTTAAATTTTAAAAAAAATTAATGGTTTAACATTCTAAATGACAATTGTTGACATTTTTTTTAAAACGGTTTTTTTTGTAATATATTTTAATTGGGGGCATAATTTCATAAGACTTTATTTAAAAATTTGCCAACAAATTAATCTTTGGTACTTTTTTTTCTTGCGAATAGTATTGTAATTTGGAACAAAAAATGCATTTTACCATTCAAACATATATGTATGTACTCTTTCTATACGTATTAGATTTAGATAAGTATAAAATCAGACAATTTAATATTTTGCTTAAAAGAAAGGAATATTGTGGCATCTTTGAATCATAAATTTTAACCTTAAAACACTTTTTAGATGTACTTTATACAGGTTGTTTCAAAATAATTGCAAAGGTACATTCATGTTGAAATTAAAAGGTAGTTAGGTATAAACGTTGGGTTTAAGGTCACACAATTAAAAAGTTTTTGCAAAAAAGAATAAAAATTCCCTTTTCTATCCAAAAACAATTAAGAGAAATATTTTATACAAAAAAAATACAAACACTTTAATAGGTGACAGCTAATTTGTATTTTTTTAAATAAATTCCCCGTCACGATACGTTAGCATTTACATTTGTTTCTATTTTAAATAGGAGTAGAAATTTATTATTCTAATGCTTCTTGTTTTTGAGTTAAAAAAATAAATACCATATTTTTTCGCCATATCTCCCTTACATCTGATTTTCAACCTGATGTTTATGCAACTTATTAACCTACCTTATAAAATGTTTCGCATTTATTTTAAAATACCCTATAAGTTAATGTATTCGCTTATTTTTTTCAGAATTACTCTGCTTAGTTTCAGCATCAGTTGTGTATTTTGCACCATCGTATTAAACTGTTACATGTTTAAACATCGCAAACTCAAAGTTTTTAAAGTCGCCAGCCCCATCTTCCTCAGTATTACCCTTTTAGGATGTGCTACTATGTACCTTGAAGTAAGTCCTTTTTATAAATATATTTTATTAGCTTTGTTCGCGGGTTCGATTCTGAACCGGATCTGGGACTTTTCGCATGCGTAATGAAAAAGCAGCGTTCGCGGTTAGTAAAATCCTGAATTTTTAGTAACAGTTCTATGTTCGCGGGTTACAATGGAATCAGTTCGTTACCAGTTAGTAACCTGATTAGCAGTCCTGGGATTTTTGTTGAAACTAAAAGTTCAGTTCGGAATTTCACGCGCATTGTCGACATGATCAGCTGTTTTCTGTTTTTGTGGTACAGAAATAAACCGTTGTATTACAGTTTATTTGTTTCTGCCACTTTTTATGCGGGTTAATGTACCTGTTAAATATTTTTTTATATATTTTTGTGATTCTGAGCGAATATAAACAAAGGATTTTTAATTGTATTCCGTATGAATGTATGTATGCAATAAAATTAATAAAGATTTAATTAAAAATATAGACAATATTACAAGATTTTACCATTTCTTGTTGTTTGAATTTTATCTTTAGTTAAATACACATACTAATGTTAAAAACGAGAGGAGGCAACCAAAAGGCTAGGTTAGAATACATCCTCAGCTGTATAGAAAATCGTTCGCGGTAAATAAAAATTCCGAACTAATAAATAACTAGACATGCGCTTTGAAACAATTCTAAACCAGTTGGGTTCTGGTTCAGAATCAGTTCATTACTAGACCCGCGAACAATGCTTTTATAATTAGTTTTAGCCAAGATCCGAATTAAAAGCGCCCTTTTTTCATCTGCTTACTGTATAAAAAATTTATAGGGTGTGTCTAAAGTCAGGCACCCCTCCTAATTTTTGAATCGTTTGGTATATTTTTATGAAAATTTGGAGACTAATATATGACAATATTAACCAAATTTAACGCATGAAATTACAAACATAACTGTCAAACTAAAAGTTGGGCACAATAAAAAAAAACAAGTCGGAAGGGGGATCATGTGGCACATTTTAAAGCTTTTGACGAGTACTTTATAACCTTAAAACAAAGTCAGTACTTTTACCTACTACAAAATGAGGGGTACTAATAATAACCTGCATAACCAATTTATATCGCCATATTTTCAAAGCTAATAAAGTTAAATCTACTTAACTACAATTTAAGTAACAAAGTCAGAGTCTCAAATTTGTCAAATATATTAAAGGTTACATGTTTCGCCGTCTCCGGCATCATCAGACCTAAAATAATTTATAAAACCCGTTACACAGAGAAATAAATACAATAAAATAACAAAACTCACCTAACTATTTAAAAACAACAGTTACATTGACAGAACAATAAAATAAATTAAAAAAAAAAAAAGAAAAAAAAAAAGCACTTGGTTCGGTCGAAGGATCCTGTAGACCAACTTTCTAAATCTGGTGTATATTCACTTGAATGTGGCGACTGTTCTGCAGTCTATGTTGGCCAGTCAGGTCGAAAAATATCTACAAGAGTAGGAGAACATATAAAACAATACGAAAAATATAATAACACTGATGTCTATGTCACTAATTCGGCTTTTGCGAACCACCTACTTACATCAGGACATCGCGTCAAAACACCTGACAATATAAAAGTTTTGCATGTGTGTGACAAGGGAAATAAACTGGACTTGCTGGAGAAATTGGAAATTTCGAAAGCCAAAACAAGCCCCATTCTTACGTGCGTAAATGAAGTGTTCACTTTTGAACCTCATTTAATTTTTAATAACCTTAAACAATAATAAAAATTGACCCTTCATTGTCGTCGAATGTCATATTGGTTATTCTCTTTATTTCTTCACATAAACTAGGCCTGTGCTACCGGGGCAACCTTATAAGGCTATGTCTACCTTACCGCTCTACCGTACCCTATACATTTTGTATTAACTACTCAACCTCATTCTTCTTCTTTGATTTTAGCTGATTTGTATTGATTATTTATTTTATTGTTCTGTCAATGTAACTGTTGTTTTTAAATAGTTAGGTGAGTTTTGTTATTTTATTGTATTTATTTCTCTGTGTAACGGGTTTTATAAATTATTTTAGGTCTGATGATGCCGGAGACGGCGAAACATGTCACCTTTTAATATATTTTACAAATTTGAGACTCTGACTTTGTTACTTAAATTGTAGTTAAATCTATGTTGAGTCTCTTTGAGAAAATGGACAGATTCTTAAGTATTTAAATCTACTTAATATGGTATTTTCTTAAAGCTTTTTAAAAGATTTTGTTAAAAGTGCTTTTCTTTAATGTCCCCCCTTTTATTTTTTGAACGGATCAGTTAAAAACAGTAAAACTTTGAGATATGAAATTATTGCCTAAATACTATATTTTTATGTGAAATGACAGATAAAAATTTTCGATTGGAGGCTGGGCGTTATCTTGTGGAAAAAATTAAATGGAAAGGGGTCTTGTAACACATCATTTTAAAGCTACTTATGAGTACTTTATAACCCTTAAATATAAAGTCAACACCTTTACCTAATACAAAATGGAGTCACTTTAAAAATTACCTAAATACCCTATTTGAATGGCCATATTTCCGAAACTAAAGTTAGATGTACCTAATGTGGTATTTTCCTAAAGGTCTTTAAAAGATCTTTTTATGGTTATATAATATACAGGGTGTTTTATTAAAAAATATATATACTTTTTTCCTACCCTGTATACCATCAGCAGATTATCATTAAAAGGTACTTTTAAAAAATCTTGAAAAAAAATACCAGATTAAGTACATCAAACTTTATTAGTTTCGGAAATGTTTTTAACACTAAAATATAGTATTTATGCATCAATTTTATATTTTAAAGTTTTACCTTTTAAAATTGATCCGTTTAAAAATAAAAGGGAGGGGGGACTTTAAGAAATGCACTGAATAGGCTGCTTTATAAAAAAAATACTTTTGGTCCTACCTTGTATTTTATTATCAGTATAACCATTAGGAAGTTTTTAAAAGAACTTTAGAAAAATACTACATTAGGTATTGACTTTATATTCTGGAATTATTAAGGTCTCGTCAGCAGCTTTAAAATGATGTTTACGGATATGCCCATATAAGAAGTCCCTATCCATTATTTTGGTTCTAAAATGGCGCCCAACTTTCAGTTTGACAGTTATATCTGTCATTTTTTGTCTACAATTTGGTTTATGTTGTCTTTCTGTCTAGGTCCATCTGGAAAATCTGGGAAAATGTTCAGAATCCGAAACTCGCACAATCATATTTACGCGTTTTCCTAATAATAAAATGTATTCTCACGTTATGTTGTCTTACTAAACTTCTCAAATTTTCGTGAACAAATACCGATTAAATCAAAAATTGAAGTATGGAGGTGGGTCCTGACTTGCAAATTTAATTTGTAAACAAGTTTGGGGAAAGAATACTCTAAAACTTTATTGTCAAGATTATTTTTTTATATTTTTGAACAATCCACGAAGGCTAAAAGCCCAAATACTAACGTATCGTGGGTGTCTTAAGCGGAGTAAAGGGAGTTTTTGATAAGAAAATTAAATACTTAAAAATTTGAGGGGGAAGGAAAGACCTTCGCCGGCAGAAGGTTCCACATTCTAGAAACTCTAAGTATAAAAGAACAAACAAAGTGGGAACTATGCGGCCTGTCCAGTTGGACCATATAGGGATGCATACGTGCGGCACCACGAATTTCTCTATTGGGAACCGTGAGTGGAAGAATTATACTGGACATTCTTCAGAGCAGAAGCCATGGAAGTACCTATAGAAAAGCGATAAATCGCCACAGCCCGATAATCGTCAAGAGATGAAAGCATTTCTGTAAGTAAGGTCATTAATGAGGCAAACAGCTCTTCTTTGAATAGAATTAAAAATGATTAGGTTTGTGGGTGACTCCAAGCCCCAGATATAAGAACAATATTCGAAAGGAGATCGGATTTGGGTCACATAAAAGTGTATAAATTAAAAGAGCAAAAATACTTTTAGGCTCGAAAGAAAAATCCAAGCTTTTTCGAAGCTGCCGTGGCTACAGATACAATCTATTTATTCCAGTTACGGCTACTCTCAAATATGACGCCCACAAGATTTAAAGTGGCTCATAACTAAAGGATAAGTATTAAATGACTCCTTTCGCGACAAGGAACATGATTGTACCAACCAGAACTAACCAGAACATAAAACACTTTTTAAATTTAAGTAGCCAGTTTAAAATCAGTTGTTTTTTGCTTAATATTAATTTTCCATCATTGTAAAAGGCAATAAGAATAAATTTTATGTGGATATTGCCCACTGTTTATGGCTTGTTTTCTAGACATGCAAACGCTCAGACATGCAAACTGCCAAGTAGTAAATAAATCGCTTAAATAAAATCAATTATACAATGCATTGAAAAACAACATCTTTAAACTTGGACAGGAAATAATAGTAATGGTTAATAAAAATAAGCCAAAAGAAGCATAACTCTTAAAAGTGCTTAAATTTATATTTTTAAATATTATTCACAAAGCGTTTAAAAAAAATTAAATTAAATTAACATTGAAACACAACTTCTAGGGGGTTAACCAGTGCGATACATCAACTAAAAGAAAAAGCGGACATCATATACAACGGCATAAAGACAGCAACAGCATTTGAACCAGCAAAAAATATACAAATACATATCAGTCTTGAATAGCATCCAATAATCTTGCGATATTTGTTTTTTAATTTTTCGTAATGCAAATATTTTTCGTAAACTTTAAATTTTTTTATACAACGGCATTAAGACAGCAACAGCATTTGGATCAGCGAAAAATATACAAATACATATCATTTTTGAATACATCCAATAATCTTGCGATATGTGTTTTTTTTTCATTCTCGTAATGCAAATATTTTTCGTAAACTTACATATCAGTCTTAAATAGCATCCAATAATCTTGCGATATTTTTTTAATTTTTCGTAATGCAAATATTTTTCGTAAACTTTCAGTTTTTACATACAACGGCATTAAGACAGCAACAGCATTTGGACTAGCAAAAAATATACAAATACATATCAGTCTTGAATACCATCCAATAATCTTGCAATATTTGTTTTTTAATTTTTCGTAATGCAAATATTTTTCGTAAACTTTCAGTTTTGACATACAACGGCATTAAGACAGCAACAGCATTTGGACCAGCAAAAAATATATAAATACATATCAGTCTTGAATAGTATCCAATAATCTTGCGATATTTGTTTTTTAATTTTTCGTAATGCAAATATTTTTCGTAAACTTTCAGTTTTTACATACAACGGCATTAAGACAGCAACAGCATTTGGAGCAGCGAAAAATATACAAATACATATCAGTCTTGAATAGCATCCAATAATCTTGCAATATTTGTTTTTTAATTTTTCGTAAACTTTCAGTTTTTACATACAACGGCATTAAGACAGCAACAGCATTTGAACCAGCGAAAAATATACAAATACATATCAGTTTTGAATACATCCAATAATCTTGCGATATTTGTTTTTTTTTTCATTCTCGTAATGCAAATATTTTTCGTAAACTTACATATCAGTCTTGAATAGCATCCAATAATCTTGCGATATATTTTTTAAGTTTTCGAAATGTAAATATTTTTCGTAAACTTTCAGTTTTGACATACAACGGCATTAAGACAGCAACAGCATTTGGACTAGCGAAAAATATACAAATACATATCAGTCTTGAATAGCATCCAATAATCTTGCATTATTTGTTTTTTAATTTTTCGTAAACTTTCAGTTTTTACATACAACGGCATTAAGACAGCAACAGCATTTGGACCAGCGAAAAATATACAAATACATATCAGTCTTGAATAGCATCCAATAATCTTGCAATATTTGTTTTTTAATTTTTCGTAAACTTTCAGTTTTTACATACAACGGCATTAAGACAGCAACAGCATTTGGACCAGCGAAAAATATACAAATACATATTAGTTTTGAATAGCATCCAATTATCTTGCGATATTTGTTTTTTAATTTTTCGTAATGCAAATATTTTTCGTAAACTTTCAGTTTTTACATACAACGGCTTTAAGACAGCAACAGCATTTGGAGCAGCGAAAAATATACAAATACATATCAGTCTTGAATAGCATCCAATAATCTTGCGATATATTTTTTAATTTTTCGTAATGCAAATATTTTTCGTAAACTTTCAGTTTTGACATACAACGGCATTAAGACAGCAACAGCATTTGGACTAGCGAAAAATATACAAATACATATCAGTCTTGAATAGCATCCAATAATCTTGCATTATTTGTTTTTTAATTTTTCGTAAACTTTCAGTTTTTACATACAACGGCATTAAGACAGCAACAGCATTTGGACCAGCGAAAAATATACAAATACATATCAGTCTTGAATAGCATCCAATAATCTTGCAATATTTGTTTTTTAATTTTTCGTAAACTTTCAGTTTTTACATACAACGGCATTAAGACAGCAACAGCATTTGGACCAGCGAAAAATATACAAATACATATCAGTCTTGAATAGCATCCAATAATCTTGCAATATTTGTTTTTTTAATTTTTCGTAAACTTTCAGTTTTTACATACAACGGCTTTAAGACAGCAACAGCATTTGGAGCAGCGAAAAATATACAAATACATATCAGTCTTGAATAGCATCCAATAATCTTGCGATATATTTTTAATTTTTCGTAATGCAAATATTTTTCGTAAACTTTCAGTTTTGACATACAACGGCATTAAGACAGCAACAGCATTTGGACTAGCGAAAAATATACAAATACATATCAGTCTTGAATAGCATCCAATAATCTTGCGATATTTGTTTTTTAATTTTTCGTAATGCAAATATTTTTCGTAAATTTTCAGTTTTTACATACAACGGCATTAAGACAGCAACAGCATTTGGAGCAGCGAAAAATATACAAATACATATCAGTCTTGAATAGCATCTTTGCGATATTTGTTTTTTTAATTTTTCGTAAACTTTCAGTTTTTGCATACAACGGCATTAAGACAGCAACAGCATTAAGACAGCAACAGCATTTGGACCAGCGAAAAATATACAAATACATATCAGTTTTGAATACATCCAATAATCTTGCGATATTTGTTTTTTTATTTTTTCATTCTCGTAATGCAAATATTTTTCGTAAACTTACATATCAGTCTTGAATAGCATCCAATAATCTTGCGATATTTTTTTAATTTTTCGTAATGCAAATATTTTTCGTAAACTTTCAGTTTTGACATACAACGGCATTAAGACAGCAACAGCATTTGGACTAACGAAAAATATACAAATACATATCAGTCTTGAATAGCATCCAATAATCTTGCAATGTTTGTTTTTTTAATTTTTCGTAATGCAAATATTTTTAGTAAACTTTCAGTTTTTACATACAACGGCATTAAGACAGCAACAGCATTTGGACTAGCGAAAAATATACAAATACATATCAGTTTTGAATACATCCAATAATCTTGCAATATTTGTTTTTTAATTTTCGTAATGCAAATATTTTTAGTAAACTTTCAGTTTTTACATACAACGGCATTAAGACAGCAACAGCATTTGGACTAACGAAAAATATACAAATACATATCAGTCTTGAATAGCATCCAATAATCTTGCGATATTTGTTTTTTAATTTTTCGTAAACTTTCAGTTTTTACATACAACGGCATTAAGACAGCAACAGCATTTGGACCAGCGAAAAATATACAAATACATATCAGTTTTGAATACATCCAATAATCTTGCGATAATTGTTTTTTTTTAATTATTAGTAAAGCAAATATTTCTCGTAAACTTCTAGTTTTGAATTTGAGACTCCTCATTTAGATCCAACCTTAAAAATGTACAAACTCTTATATTTTTTTTTTTTTAAAGCAGGTTATAATCAATTTAAATAATTTTATTTTTAATTTTTTTAAATTTTGCAACAAAAAAACTTACTTTAACGATTATCTAGTTATTACGTTTTCTAAAAACACCGTCCGAAATAATATTTTTAATAAAATAATATTTAAATAAAAAAGGTGCGAAAGTTTAAATTGAAAATGTTTAAACGAGCATTATTAAATAAAATAAGAAAAATGTCTTTAATAGTGAAAATTACAGGGTATAGCGAAAACTAAAAGAGATACTAATCAGAACTAACCAGAACAAATTTAATTGCGGAATCTCGATTTCGATTTTTTAAAACAATTTCAGTAGTAAACGTAAATTATGGCTTACTTAATTCGTTTTGAAAATTAAGAGTGTTTTTCAAATTTTATCAATTTGGCCAAACACTTGCAAGTTGCTTAAAATTAGAGATAGAGAAAAAATGTGTATAGGAAAGTTTTAGGGTGATGTAGATTTTTTAAATCAATTTCTTCTCGACAGAACTCAGCGCGTTGTGTATGAGGATCAAAGTTCCTCCTTATTAGATGTTCGTTTAGAAGTGCCGCAGGGTAGCATTTTAAGTCCACTGTTGTATACCGTTTTTACTTTATATTTTTTAACTCTCTTTCACACTGCAACTACCACTTTTACGCAGATAATACCCAAATCTATTAGTATTTAGAAAAAAATATTCATAAAAAACATCTTTAAATTGTCTTCTAATCACATTCTTAAACTGAATCTTAACAAATATACAGTTGTTTTATTTGGAAATGAAAATAAAATTAATATCGTAAAAAATACTATGAAAATTAAATTAAATAATTATAGTGCGACCATACTCCGATTCCTTTAAGAGCTTTAGGTTAGTTATCGGCTCGAGACTGCGCTTTAGAGACCATGTGACTGCAAAAGTCAGAATTGCATATGGAAATTTTAAACTAATTTTTGGTAATAATGGTAACAGGCATTACCTTTTCCAAGATACCCGTAAGCATCTCTGTGATTCTCTTGGGTTGTCTTGATTTAATCATTGTAGTGCTGGATACAGTGTGTCCCAGAATAGGTGGTGTCACAAGAGGACAAATGGACAAAATATTTAAATTTTAAAACAAAATTTTAGGAAAACTGATCGCGTGCTCCAAAATTAATAAATACAAAATTTTACTTCAATTGCTATTTTACAGGGTAAGTTATAGCTAAATATATGAAAAATGCCCCGGAGCTAACTACTTTTATTTTTCCAAATAGAACAAAATTGTGTAAGTTAATGTTGTAGAGAACTAAATTTTATGTCAAAATTTCAAGTTAAAGCCTAAGAGTAAAAAAATGTAATTGTCAATTTTTTAGATTACGAAT